>CM043019.1:33188478-33250566 GCA_023690525.1 Holotrichia oblita | reverse complement strand
GCAATAGCTTAAAATTGCTGCAGAATAAACGTGACTTAAATCCGCGAATAGGCAGATGGTTTATTAAATTGTCAGAATATGACTACCATAATATGAGTACCACGCAGGTTCAATTAACACAGTAGCTTATTCTCTTAGTCGTTTCCCTGTCGAGGAAGGCAAGGAAACGGAATTAACAGGATTGCCCATTTTTTACATGTAAATGTAACTACAGATTGGATAGCTGCAATGCAAAGAACAGATCCAGAAATTCTTTTCGATTAGCGACAGGTTGGAAGCCGGAGACGTCGCAACGCATGCGAAATTGACTATGTGTAGTGCCCGAATTTATAGATCTAAAAATAACCGAATACGATTGTATATACCAGAAGAGCTAAGATATGACATTGTGAGCGAAGCCCATCGAAATGAGTCATTTAGGAGTAGACAAGACACTTGAAAAGATTAAAGAAACAAAATTATTTTCCAAAGATGAGAGTTTATTACGAAATATATTAATCGATGTATTAGCTGCTTGTATCACAAAGTACCAGGTGGAAAATCTTCTGTAAGCGATTGCATCCACTAGAGAAGGGAGACACATGTTTTCACACAGTGCACCTAGACCACTTAGGACCATTTAAGCGTACCCAAAACGAAAACAAATATATTTTAGGATTGGTAGATTGTCTTTCGAAATACTCAGTGCTCAAGGCGGTGCCAGACACAAGCGCAGCTGAAGCTGTAAGATTTATGCAAGAATTTTGTTGCCATTATGGTAAGCCATTTCGGGTTATTACTGATCGTGGTACAGCGTTTACTGCTCACTCATTTGAAGAGTTCTGTAGAGCATATAACATTATTCACGTTAGAGTTAGCGCACGTACACCAAGGGGCAACGGGCAAATAAAAAGGCTAAATAAAACCATTCTTAATTGCTTGTCAACCAGTCTAGATTGTGGAAACGGAGATGGTGCGTGGGAAGGGAGGTTATTTGATGTACAGTGGAGCCTGAATACCACGATGCATCGCATAACAATATGTACACTCTATGAATTAGTGTTCAGATACTAGGCAATAGGTTTGCACGATAATCCTTTAACAGTGGAAATGGCCAAATTAAATGCGACCACAAGAAGAACAAACGGTTGCAAGTAAGCAACTTACTGAAGGAAAACCAGAGGAAGATGTATGAACGTTCTAATGTTGGAAAGGATAATCAGTCTAAGTTCTCTGAAGGCGACCTAGTTTTGGTTAAAAACCAGATACCAGCTACAGGAGACACTCGAAAGTTAGAGCCAAAATATAAAGGAACCTTATACTATTGTACGCGTGTTAGATAAGGATAGATATGTTGTTGAAGATATATTAGGAGAACAACAAAGTGGGAGACTTTACAAGGGTATGTTATCAGCGGAAAGATTACGACTTGTTTCTGAAAATAAGAGTTAGGTATTAAGAAATTACGTGTACGGTATATTATGTGACGATAAAGTTTTGTTAATGTTTGTTACAAATAAGTATTAGGTTAGGACATGTGAAGACTTTAGTATGTAAGAAATACATTTTGTAAAATGTTTAGAGTTAATTAAACCAAGGTAGTACGAGGACGTACATTTTGTCAGGAAGGGCCGAATTGCAGGCTTATTTTTAGTTTGAATATCCCGCCTCGATTGGCTTGGGTTTAAAAAATATATATATAACAGTCCGTCGTCCTAGTGTGATGTACAGTTATTGAAATAAAGAGAATATGTTTTAAAGTTTAAAAAGTTTTATCTACAATTTTATTTGACAAGGTAGAGGGTAAAAAGGACTACAATATGGTAATAAATTCTCAAGTATTGTTACGAAAGAACGTCTTTATGTGAATATAATTGTAAACATTAGTTTTATTTCTTTGTAAACTATATTGTCATACATTTTCAAGCCCGCATATGTGATTTCAAAAGAAATATTTAAAATTTAAGTAACAGATGTTTAATATTAAGTGATCGCGTGATTTTACTCCTATTGGAAGATTCTCATCACACCATATCGCAACCACCAATCAACGACTGGGATTTGAACTCAGCGAATCCGCATCTAGGGAATTAAGCGCGAAATGTTCACCCCCTCAGATGGTCACTGTGGAAGGTGTATAAAAGGAATCGAAACGAAAATATTAAGAAGACAGTCCATCGTCCACGCAATACTTTGACGTGCAGATACCGAAGGGTTAACAACATCTCTCAAATTAAGATAGTTAGCTTCAACACGGATTGCTCAAAATAGTGAGTATTAAGTTGTGTATCAAAAGTTTCGCGTTAGTGATTTCCGTGTGCGTAAAATTAAAGGCAATTTCGTGTGTTTTGTGTCAGTGTACACTTAGGGTAAAAGCGCCGGTTGTTGGCAGGGAAGCAGTTATTGGCAGAATGCTTCTAATTATTAAATTATTTAGTAACGTTTATCAAACAGAGACCGATTCCTTAGCGATTTTGTTCAAGACAATCCCTAACTTTAGGTTGGTAGGCTTGATTTACTAGTCAATTATTTTCGTGTTTGTAGCAGTGAACAGTATTTCAGGTAATTTTTGCACGCACCTCTTTATGCAGTATAATTTCAAGTTCATTGCTATTGACGTAATATAAGTTAAGTGTTGGGTTATCGGTTTCTAGTAATATACATACCCTATTTAACCATTTGATTGCATCTTAACCCCAAATTTATCATTTTCTTTGCAATAATTTGGGGTGCCAACAATTGGTAACGAAAGACTGAACAAATCAGTTATTAGCAGTTTATGCTAATTACTGAAACTGCATCATCTTTACACTCTCATTTATTGGTATCGGCGAATTATTCATGGAAGCATAATTCTAATTCTAGATCACAATGCCGAAAATAAAAAATAAATTGAAATATTCTAAACAACATTCCGAAGAAAATTTGCAAAAAGCGTTACAAGCTGTTAATGGCGGTATGTCTAAAATTAAGGCGTCTGAACTATATAACGCACCAAGATCAACAATTCAGTTTAGGCTAAGCAATAAATTTTCTAATAAAACATCGCATGGCCCTTCTCCTTACTTAACTGAAGTGGAGGAAGATATATTGGTTAAGTGGATAATTGAGTCTTGAGTTATTATTGTTTTAATTCTATATTTATTGAAGTTAGTGAGAAATTCTAATAATTGTCTTTTCTAGTCAAAAATGAGGAAAGCTTTTAATTGGAGTTGCGACCGTAGGTAATTAAGACAAGTTTGCTCTTTGGAATCTTTCTGAGCTTTTGAAGTTTTTAGTATTTAATTCTGGATATTTATAAGTTAACTTAAAAAACTGAAAAGCTCTAATTACAGCTTTTCTTTCAACTTCCTTCGTTCTTTTTACGCTCCGAAGAGAAAATATTTTCAAAAGCTCGGAGCAATTCTAAAAATCAAATTTGTTTTATTTGCGTAAGCCTGCAGTCACAATTAGAGGTTTTTCTTATTTTTGAAATAGAAGTGATAATTATATGCAAAAAGACAATCTATCGAGATTGAAGTTAGTAGTCTATTAAAGCATCTAAAAGAGGTTGAACTTAGACGTCCTATAAACAGTCTAAGTGACGGATATTTCGTGGTCTAAAATGCATCTAGAAATTATGGTCGATAGACATACAAGTTCGGCATAATAAATGTATTTTAGACGAAACTGTGTTGCTTGGAAAGCTAAAAAAGTAACTTTAGTTCGGATACTGTAAAAATATCTAAACGGCTATGAAGATTTATTTACCGATACCAGTTGATGCAGATTGTCAAAGAATAATTCTGTCTTAAACGCAATTAACAAAAGGATCGTCATGAGATATTCAAAGGAGAAATTAATTTATTATTAGTATTAATCAGCAAAATCTAAGTTCCAAATATACATACACTTGTGCATATTAATTATAAGTGCATGCAGAAGAAACTGTTTACTTGCCTCTCGTTTATACAGATAGGCAAAGTTCTAGCGTAAGCGACAGAACGAGTTAGAAACCGGTTTAAGGCAACATTATCTGCATTGCATTATGCCAGTAGGAGAAGAGCGAATACAGAAACAGAATTTGAAGTAATAGTTTCTGTAGTAGATTAATTAATACGCAACAGATTAGTCGCAATACCGACATTTCAAAGACAATTGTTGATATAAGATAGAATAATCCTATTATTCTTTCCGTATACAGAAATATCAAACTCTTGTAGAAAATTATCCTGCAACACGATTAATATTTTGAGAGTGGTGTGAAGAAGTATTGCGGGAACAATCAAATTTTTTGGAAGAGTTTTGTTGCGGATGCAATTTCAGCAAGTCTATAACTGTCGTAACAGAAAGAACAATCCCATTTATGTGCAAGAAAATCGTCATATAAACATTTTCGTTCAACATCAATGTGAGTAGCCAATAAATATGTGGGAAAGTGTTCTAGGACAGTACGTTATTGGACCATTTTTCCGCGGAAGCTATTTAAATAATGACAGAAACAGTAATTTTTTACTACAGGAGTTATTTTGTTATTTGGAAGATTTATCACAATAAGGCACATGTGGCTCCTTCATGATGGAGCTCTTGCCCATAACTTACGGAATCTAAGAGCAGCATTGAATAACCTCTTCGAGGAGAGGTGAATTGGTCAGAGAGGTATAATAGAATGGCCAATTAGATTTCCGAATTTAAAGAAATATGATTTTTCCTAGCCGGAGCTCGTCGCAGCAGCTCTAGCCAACAAATAAAAGGAAAAATAGAGCAACGGATAGGATCTCGAACGGAGTACAGAGAAAAATATAAAGCAAGAATAAAAATTATACGTGTGTCATATCAGCAGATTCCACGGAGCTCTAGTATGAAGAGTGAACTGGCATTCCTAGTAGATAAGATAAATGAATCGTGCAGATGCGATGTAAATTAGAATACACATATGTAATGTCAGTCTATTTGTAACATCTAAGCATAGTACTTGTCTCTGTATAATTATTTTAAAATTAAAATAAAAGTTGTTTTTAAAAACCCTTGCGGCTTAAAAGGAAACTTAATTGGCGCAGTCAGTAGGATAAGTTCTACAAATTTGGCAATAGTGAAATTTGGTGTGTTTCAACACACCGGAAGATCGAGAAAAAGACGCAAGAGGACCGAGTGTTAGGGAAAATATAGACCGGCTACGGCACCTTAGCAGGCAAGGTGGGCTACTATATTCGTTGTACCTAGCATTCCAACGCCTGAAGAAAGAAAACAACTTGCCATCCCCGAAGACAAAGTGAGTACTATTCTAATTACAAATACGACTCACCCGACTATTGTAGTCACATTTCATTATTTGAAATAAAATATCCTAGTAGATATCCCCATAATTTCCGTGCAAGTGACAATCCTGTCATTACCCCAGTAGTAAATCTCCAAAACAAACGAAAGCAAACAAACACAAACAGAAACAAACTGGACGAATTAATACAAAGATTAGAAAACTTAGAAATAGAAATGGCAGTAAATGATCAATTATTCAAAATAGAGTTAGATTCAATACCAACGTTTAATGGAGACCCAAGCGCTATAAACTTATTCGTTACTACTTGCGAGCAAGTATGTACAAAATATACGGCTAACCCTGAAATAAAGAGCGTAACCTTCAACACAATTTTGGGAAAACTTAAAGATAGAGCTAAAACTTTGATTTGTTCAAGAAATGAATTAAATACGTGGGAAAAAGTTAAGACAGCTATTTATAGTTATTTCGCGGATAAAAGAGATTTTGGGCAATTAGTTCAGGAGTTCAATAATACTAAAATACTACCGAAAGAAGATCCTATCGCTTTTGGCCGTTGATTACAAGACTTATTATCCAAGCTAATGACGAAATTTACCCAAACAGCAGACATCGATCATAAAGTTCAACGAGCAGAGATATATGCGCAAACGGCACTGGAAGTTTATTTATTAAATCTACCAGAGGATATTCAAGTCCACGTCAAGCTACTACGACCAGATGATTTAGAAGAAGCAATGGGTCTCGCACAAGATGCAATGAATTTTAAAGCCCGATCAAGTACAATTAAAGGTGTAAGAGCTACTCCTCAACAATTTCCACAAAAACCTTTTACACCAATAAAACCAACAGTCCCAAGCTACCCACAATATACTCATTTACAAAATTACCCAGCACTACAAACATTCCAGCCATCTACCCGTTTTTCAATACAACAATCTGCATATCATTTCCTAGAGGTCCTATACTAAACTTCCCAAAACCAATGCATAGTCAACAAACGCATTTTCTAACAAATCGACAAGTGTTCGGACCACCTAAAAACGTATGGGCCCCAGGTCAAAACAAAACATCGATGCAAGCGAGACCAACGCCAATGTCTGGTATATCAACATCAGTAGCCAAACCAATCAAAGATTTGTTTAATACCGAATTACAACCGGACGAAAATCACTATGATGTCCCTCCAATTTTCAATGAAGAGAATGGCTTATGGTACGCCCCCATAGGAGCAACAGAACCCTATGACGAAGATATACAAGATGCTACGTCAGGAGAAAATGTACAAGAAGGCGAGGAAAATACTGAAGGGGAAGAAAATTTTATTATAACTGCCTCACAGGAGAGCTTACCCAAATAACGTTAAACGAATTACCGTATATTCAAATTAAAAACCCTCCACTAAAACTACTAGTAGATACCGATAGTACACTTTCCATGATAGACCCTGACATTGTAAAAAATTATTATCCACAGAATATCTTTAACGAAAATTTGGAAATTCGAACAGCAAAAGGTAATATACTTATTGATAGAGTTGCAAAAATACTTCTTGTTTTCGATGAATTGAAATCAAATCATCATTTAAACAAATTATGTATAAATTTCACAAATTTTATGACGGCATTATTGGATTTTACGATCTCGGTCAATGCAATTCAATTCTTTATCTACATTGCAAGGTTACAACTATATTAAAAAATTTGTTATTTAAAAATTAAATTTGAAAATGGTCAAAACTATATTGCAAATGATGATGATTTTGAAATCATATAGAAATGAGGTTATTATTAATAAATAACAACAAAATCAAATTCATGTAATTGTGTAACATCAGTTAAAAAGGGCTAAGCAGTAAAAGCTAAAATCCAAAAAACTTATCAGATATAGAGTATTGTTTTTTTAAATATTTGTTTTAAATTTCAACAACTCAGTAGAAAATTATCATAGAAACCTTGGCCAAATGTATTGAAATCACCCTAAGAAAAACTCCATTATTATAAGTAAATAAATTCCAATAAAATGAAAAAATTTATTGTTTTGATGAATTAAAATCAACCGGCTATTTAAACATGGTTATGTATAAATTTTAAAATTTTATGACGGCAATATTGGATTAGACGATCTAAGGTTTATAATTCAATATAAATTTATCTAAAGGTACGCTATTTTTAGGAAAATTATCATTTTCCAATTAAATTCGAAAAATCGGAAAAATTACAGTACCAGGAAGAGAAAGTATATTAAAGAAGGTCTTTGTAAATCATATAGAAGGTGAGGTTATTATTAATGAAATAACACAAAATCAAATTCATATACCCAGTTGTGTAACATCAGTTAAAAAGGGCGAAGCAGTAATAGAAATCAAAATTTATCAGATATAGAGCAAAGTTTTGAAATAAAACCGTTGAAAGCAACCTCAGTAGAAAATTATCATATATATCAATATCAGATAGAAGATACAGAGTCAATGCAAAGGTTAGGCGGTATGCTACGAACAGGTCATTTAAACGAAGAGGAAAAATATTGTATTTTACAGTTATGCAAAAGATATATAAATATATTTAAAAAACCAGAAGATAGGCTAACATTTAACAGTGCTATAAAGCATGAAATTAAAACAAAAGATGAACAACCAATTTTTATTAAAGCTAGACGGGTTCCTCATGTAATTAAACAAGAAATAGGCCAACACATAAACCAACTCCTAGATAACAAAATTATTAGGCCCAGCCAAAGTCCATGGGAATCACCAGTACATTTAGTCGGCAAGAAAATGGACGCAAGCAGCGAAAGAAAAACCAAATTAGTGATAGATTACCGAGCGGTTAACGAAAAGACTATTGACGATAGGTATCCTATTCCAAACATAGAAGATATCTTGGATAAATTAGGAAGATGTCAGTATTTCACCACGCTTGATTTAGCATCCGGGTATCATCAGATACAAATGCATCCCGAATCTATCAATAAAACTGCATTTAATACCGATCACGGACACTACGAATTTCTTCGAATGCCCTTCGGTTTAAAAAACAGTCCGGCCGCATTCCAGCGTGTTATGGATGATCTCTTGAGAGATGTGTTAAATAAATTCTGTTTAGTATATTTGGACGATATTATTATATTTTCACCGTCCTTAGATGAACATATGAAACATTTAAAATTAGTTTTTGAAAAACTGAAGAATCCAAATTTGAAATTACAACTAGACAAATGTGAATTCCTTCGTAAAGAAACGGAATATTTAGGACATGTAATCACGCCCGATGGTATCAAACCCAATCCGAAAAAGATCGAGGCTATAAAACAATTTCCAATTCCAAAAACTCAAATAGAAATCAAATCATTTTTAGGCCTATTTGGATACTATAGAAAATTTATAAACAATTTAGCAAGTATTACTAAACCATTAACAAAATGTTTACGGAAGAAAGAGACAGTAAAGCATACTCCTAAATTTATAGACGTATTCGAAAAATGTAAAGTATTATTGTGTAATGATCCCGTTCTGAAATACCCAGATTTCGAGAAAAAATTTGAATTAACTGTAGACGCTTCAAATTACGCAGTTGGCGCCGTTTTATCACAAGAAAGTCATCCAATCGCATACGCCTCACGTACGTTAAACCCAGCTGAAATTAATTACGCTGTTATTGAAAAAGAAATGTTAACAGTCATTTGGGCTTGTAAACATTTTAGACCGTATGTATATGGAAAGAAATTTATTATCAAAACGGGTCATAAACCATTGCAATGGTTGTTCTCTATCAAAGATCCAAATTCAAAACTGACAAGATGGCGATTAAAATTGAGCGAGTACGATTACGAAATTCAGTACAAAAAGGGTAAATCAAATCAAGCTGACCCATTATCAAGAATAAAATTGACGGAAAATTATGTTAACACTGTTGATAGCGACTTAGAATCTATGATAGCTAATGGCGATAATCCGTTGGCCGAAATCACTGTAGAGGAATTAGATGAAATAATAAATAAGATACAATTCACTCGGATAATGGAAGTGTAGAAGTGTCTGTCCCTTATTCGGAAAAAATATTAAATTTAGCCGAGAATCAAATCGTTTTAGACGCTACCTGTAACTTGACGACACCTGTAATTAGAAGATGTAAAATATTTGACAAAAATAGAACAATTGTAACTTTACCATTAACAGGATCGTGGGAAACAATTGTTCAAGCGCTAAGAGAATGTTTAGTTTTAGGAAAGAAAAACGCTATATATTTTAAGCATAAAAATATTGAAAGAGAGATAATTAAAATGATACAAGAATCATTTACAAAATTAAAAGTAGAAATTTGTAATAAAGTGGTAGAAGATGTAGAAGATGAGAATAACCAACAACAGAAAATAGAATATTACCAACTTAGAAAAATCTGTAAATATGTATATTAATAATTGTGAAACATGTCAATTAGCAAAATACGATAGAACACCGCAAAAGCAACCGATATCACATACTTACACGCCTAAAAGACCATTTGAACAGTTGCATATTGATTTACTGTTTATGAATAACAGAATAATGTTAACTGTTATGGATCATTTCTCTAAATATGCACAAGCATACCGAGTAACAGACAAAAATGCCAATACAATAATAAATAGTTTTATCAAATTTACGAGTCATCACGAACTACCTCGCGTAATAATAGTCGATTCTGGAAAAGAATTCGACAATGTATTGTTGAAAGAATTTTGTAAATTACACAAGATAAATTTACATATCACGGCCGTAGAAAATTCAAAATGGAACGGAATAGTGGAAAGATTTCATAACACATTAACGGAATCTATGCGTTGCAAGATATTAGAGGGTAATAACACTTTTGAGAATAATTTATTAACTGCAGTATTATGTAGAATACAACAACAGCTTACATTCCAGTACAAAATTTACACCATTCAAAGTTATAAATGGACATTCGGAAGTTAATTTACCGTTTGATATAAATGAAGAACAAATCACGCAACATCATTAATGACAGGGCCGAGCAAATAAAAATAACTAATAATCGAGTACTTAATAATTTAGAAAAGGCTAAAGGGCAAACTTGCGCAAAGGTAAACAAAAATAGAACCGAAATCGATGATATTGATGTCGGACAGCAAGTATATGTGAGAAAGAAACATAGAAACAAGTTAAAACCTAAATTCGATAAAGAGAAAATTGTAAAAGTAAACGAGAAAACTATTGAAACGGAAAGAAAAGCTAAATTATCCAAAGATGTTATTAAGAAGAAGAGGAAATTCATTAAACAACCTTTGTTACAGGATGAAGATAATATCGATCAGCCTGATAATAACGGCGATCCGACTGATAACCAGCCAACCACAAGTACAGCAAATTGAAAACTATATTTTACCTTACCAACTAGGCCAAGCGCGACTAGTCCAAGGAAAACATGATTTTATTTACAAAATTAAGGGTCAAGAACTATTTGATTATATGACGGTATTGAAGAAAGAAAACTTGAATACAACTTATACGAAGAGGATGTCACCACTAGGTTATACATCTATAAGTATATATGTATGACTTGATTCATGAGACATATTAGAATATCAGTCAGTCAGAGCGACAATTGCATGAGCTATTTCCCAAATTTTCAAAAAAGAAGCGGTTATCATTAGATATTGTGGGCAACGCAGCTAATTGACTATTTGGTGTGATGGACAGCGAAGAAAAGAAAAGAATAGACAACATACTAGAAACGTTAGATAGGAATCTACATAACTTAGAGAACAAGAATGGAGTTTATCTGCATTAAAATCAATTTCCCATCGAATGACCGAAATGTTCGCCAAGTTAGATAAGAATCAGGAGGCACTTACAGACAAAATTAACACTTTAATAATGGCTCACACAACCGCATTAGAACATTATCAAAAAATTCAAACCGTAGTCGAAAGAATAAATCAAGCCAATAATCTAATAGCCAGAATATTCTTGGAAATACAAGATGCCGTAATATTCGCAAGTATTGGAAAATTACATCCATCGATAATATCATTAAGCGCGATAAAAGAAATAAATGATAACCTAAATTTACTGTACAATCCAAATCAAAGGTTAATACTGAAAAATAGTTTCAACTATTATATGTATTTTACCATAAATAATTATGTAGAAGATAAGGAAATATTATTTAAGATATCAGTACCTATATTATTTGATCCTACCTATAAGTTTTACCGCATTTATTCTATCCCTTATAATAAACATTTAATACCATTAGATAAGTCGTATTTGCTAGTTGAGAATAGTACATATGCTTCAAGAACAAGTACCTGCCCAAAGATAGAAGAGATTTTTATATGTACAGAACAACCGTTACTTAAAACAGAAAATTGTATTTTAAATCTCATGAATAACAAGGATAGCTGCAAAAAAATACCTATTGAAATGCAAGAAATTTTAGTTCAACAAATTGGTCCGGGAGATATATTGATCCATTCACCAAATACTACCGATGTGTCTTTTAATTGTATTGAAGTCGGAATTTTGCAAATTCAACACAACACGTTACTTAGATTAAAACCGAATTGCTCAATCGAAATAAATCAAGAAAAATGTAGTTATCAAGAGGGAATAATAAAAGGAGATATATTTCATTTACCGAAGATTCGATCGCAAATAATTAATGAACAAAATTACAATCCTATTAAATTGAATAAACTTAATCTACAAGATTACAAACGAATGGAAGCGGATATTGAAGAAGCGAAGACTCCAGAACTATGAAAACCACTATACATCATTCCTATGGAAATTCGGCTAGCATTATTTCTATTGTATTAATCATATTATGTATTATAATTTACAGACACTTAAAATCGGTATATCTAAAAAGAAGAAAACAATCAGCTGCAATTCCAGGAAGCCCAGTCAAGGTTCTTCCCGAGAGACGGCAGATTCCACGGAGCTCTAGTATGAAGAGTGAACTGGCATTCCTAGTAGATAAGATAAATGAATCGTGCAGATGCGATGTAAATTAGAATACACATATGTAATGTCAGTCTATTTGTAACATATCTAAGCATAGTACTTGTCTCTGTATAATTATTTTAGAATTAAAATAAAAGTTGTTTTTAAAGACCCTTGCGGCTTAAAAGGAAACTTAATTCGTGTATATTCGCCAAAAACTAGCCACATAAAAAACACACCGGTAAGAAATGGCTCTAAAAACGGCAAGTTACGCGAAGTACAATGCACGATTATCACAAAATGAAAGAAAACGTCACAATGCAGACGCAAAATTAAATTGATATTGTTAATACTGCAAACTATACCCGTTACTCCGTATATCGATAAAAAATCACTATAAATCAATGAATTTAAACTTCTTAAATATGGAATTAAAAACAGAGACAACTCACCTGATGCACGCACGGAGATAAAGGCACTATACGAGCAAGTTCTTTTATTTAACGAAAATTTACGATGGAAGTCGGCATTGAAATGCTATTGGTTGATATTTAAATTTTAACTGATTTTCACCAATAGGATTTTACATCTGAATTCATGACATCTTTTCATTTTTTCATTGAATAAAAGAACTCGACCTATGTGATGTATAAATAATCAGCATTTATAAGCAGCAAAAAACTACTTGAACAGAGTGTATTAACCCAGTATGTATTCCATAAGGAGATTAATAATCTCTGATTTTAGAAAAGAAAAAATTTAAGCAAAGTTAGAACAATACTGGAAAAAATAGTTATCCTAAAGAGTTTTATAATAAATTAATCACAAAAAGAATAAATAAAATATATAACACAGGTACAAAGTCAAATCATAATATATACCACACCATACCATATTATATAAATAATTTAAGCGACACAATAAAGCACGAATTAAAAAAATCAGACATTCACATAACTTTCATACCTACCAACAATAGACACTTATTCACAAAATTTAAAAACACCCATTAAATAAAGTAATGACGTTTATAAATTAGATTGCAAAGATTGTAACAAATGTTATATCGGACAAACAAAACAATATTTAAAGAAACGAATTTATAATCACCAATACACTGTCACACATAACGTCAACGCTGAAACTGCTTATCTAAGCACTCTAAAGAGAGACGACATAATTTTGATTTTCAAAACACTAAAATTTTAAAAAAGGAAAATAATTATAAAAAAAGGTTAATTTACGAAATGATATATGTACATTACAAAAGATGAATACGTGGTAAATTTTAGAACGAATATTGATAATTTAAGCATTATTTATAATAATTTAATTCACGTCTGAATTTTATTAATTTCAAACTCTTGACTAGGTTTTTTTGCCATGTTTTTCCCTAGTCCTTGAACAGAATTGTTAGATTAGAGCTTGACAAAAAATAGATTGATATACGAATAATTCAAATCATTTCAATTTTTATAGTTGTATTAAACCAATATATCCTTTATTTTATTTGAGAATGTAATGAAAATTCTATATATCAACGAATTCTTTGTTTTTTAGACATTTTTGTTGATAGGCATGGCCATTTATATTTATATTTCAATTATTATTAGTAATTTGACACATATTAAATGTCAATTTCTTCCACTGAAGAAGTCTTTTTAACGAAAACATAATATTTATACGTTCTGGAATAAATTCGTATTTAATTAATTGTGGAAGAAGTGGAAATATTTCAGGAATTGAAAGATCTAATAATGAGCTAAAATAAGAGACTTCCAAAGAATAATATTGTTTGCAGTGAACTCGAAAATCCTCAATTTTATCCAATGGTACAATTCGATAGTCAGAAGTTTCTTCATTAGCAGGTTCGTAACCCTGTAAGATTTATTTTACTAAGTTCTAAAAGCTCCAAGTCACACTTTACCAGCTGAAATTGTTCTTATTGGATCAATGACGATAGCAACATAAGAGTCTTCATAAGTCTGATGATTCATTTGGGTCATTACATCAATTCCAGATAACCAGCATCTATAGTTAGGATGGCTGTGATACCACCCAATGATATTTTCATGCCTGCCAACCTAGAAATTAACTAATACAAACTCAATCGCATCCCAATTAATGAAACACTTTAAAACAACAAAAGGCTTTGCTTTGAAATTGGCACAATTATATTGGGAAAAAGTCGTAAGTTAAACGAAAAGTACCTATTTCGAATTGGTACAACAACAAGAATACAATAGTTTTGCAAATTAGACCACAAATAAGAACATAAAAGAGATTTACAAAAGCATGGTTAAGAAGTGTGAACGGTCAAAAAGGTTAAAATTATGTGACGCTATATTGGTTAATTAGTATTCCGGATTACCAACTTATTAGAAAGAATAATAAAATATGGCTCTACATCAGCTTTCATACAACTGACTAAATTCTCGTTATAGGTTGATCTCATTGCGATATGACCGTGATATGTATATTTTATTGCGTGCTAATCTATTTATTTATTATGTTACCGTATAGAGTTTTAATAATAATCAATATTGAGTAGTACAGTAACATTCTCTTTACCTTGTACCTGATTAAAGATTTTAAAATAATCTATACATCTAAATAATATAATGAAAAAGTTTTTCGTCTTGCTGTACATACATATACCTAATATTTCATAACGATGCTATTGATATTTTGTTCCTTCCACTTACATATCTTACCTTTCATTATCATACCAGCGCAGATGAATTATCTAAGCAGAGTTCAATTTCTCTTATCAAAGATATAAGTACCAGCACTATTGTTGTTCTTGTACGTCATACCCGCGATTTTAATGACAAAATCTCTCTCCCATTAAGCAATGTGCATTTATTTCGCGGAAAGTGAAAGTAGAGAATAGAGTGCTGTTTGTTAGATATTGTAATTCAAATATTTTAACAAGAAAAGGTAAAAAAGAGAAACATGCGTTATTTCACGCTTTAGTGTTTATATTGCAAGTAAACGGAAACGTACACATATCCAATAGAATTAAAATCGGAGTAGCCGACTTTTTCGATTTCTAAAATGTTGGTTTTGAAAAATGTGATATTACTTGTTTGTATTACAGTGATGGGTAGTGAATCACATCGATCTAGGGAAGTAACCCCGAGCAGAATGCGATTACGACAAAGATTGGAAGCTATGAGGAATCGACAAAGAAGTATTGCTAGAGTTTGTTACGGTAGGAATTAAAAAATTATATCATTTACAAAAAAACGATTATACTGTTTTTTCAAACTAACACAATGCAGTAGGATGTTTCGAATTGGGCAATCCGAGATCACCCCTCCAAAAATTACCCGAAAATCCCCACAGCATTGAATTTTCTTGGGCACCCACAGCATTATACTTGTCCTGTTATTATTTTTGGACCATATATACAACAAGGGTCTAGATTATTATCCTGTAGGGCAATATTTTTCACAAACGCATTGCTGTTGACACTTTGTGGTGTATTCTGTGGTAATCTGTGTTATTTCCGGATCTTGAGCGGAAGAGTTCTTCTAACGGTCGTGCTGTTTTCGCGAGGATACAGCAGTTTTATATTTTTGTATCAATTCCAAGTAAAGTTTTGTATGCTGCAACCAGCTATCCATGGTCAACAAGTTTCTGGCATAAAAAAAACTTTCAAAACCATGGCGCGCCAAAGCGTAATTTCAATTTCGAACCCGCTTCCCCGCTCTTAAGACCAGCTGGTATTAGTACAAAGTTTAATGGTTTCTAGGCGTCAAAAAACAAATTTACAAAAAGTGTTTAAAATTCATATTACGCCGAACATTAACCAATGGAAAGAAAACAATAAAAAATCTAACCTAATCTAAGCTTTTTAAATCGACGCTCTATAGTATTGTTTTAAGATGTATTTTATTTTAATTTATTCTAAAACAAAACGCATTTTGTACAAGTATTGTACAAAAACGTTTTGTATTCCAATAAAGCAACTTGATACAACAGCTCCAAGTAATATGAGTATTTTTGTTTATATCTCAAATACTTACCAAACTTATTTTTGTTTATATCTCAAATACTTACCAAACTTATTTTTGTTTATATCTTAAATACTTACCAAAGTGGATATCACCGATTTTTTTATTAGTAGAAACAAATACATATACCTATAGATTAAATTAAGACATTCCATAATTATTATTATAACTTTTATTATATAGACTTTCAAATGATTTGGTAACATCAAGGCTGATTAATATAGATGATATAAAAATAAATTTACAAAAATATGAGAAATAGAACAAATATACAAAGTCATTGTTTAAATTATCTAAAGGATTACAAACTCAAGTACATAAATATATACGTAAATTACAATATGTATAGTATATATTGACTATAAACATCACATTTTACGCTATGCAGACATTTTGTTTACAACTAAATGAAGAATGAATTCTCAAATTCAATAATTTTATTAGCTATATAATAACATTTTATTCTATACGGCCATGGGACTTGTTATATGCCAATGCGCATTTCTATAATCTTAAATAAAAAGTAACAATACCTTTCTCTGCGTATAGGAAGCCAAAACAATGTCGTTCATTAAGGGATATCACCACATATGAAACATTTTCGCTCCGGCATATTATATTTAAAAATAATATCTACATTTCACTAACTACTAAAACACTACACCAACGAAAATAAAATAAAATAAAATGTATATAATGTAATAATGAAAAAAAAGGCAAAAATATGACTAGATATCAACGATCATGCAACGAACACAAAAATGATCTGAATACATACTTCTACAACACTGATACTATATCAGGTGATATGCAAGTAGTCTAACAATTGCAATATTACTGTTCAAGTACCTATAGGAACAAGTGTACGTATTTAGTTGGACCCGGGTGGTGTACAATGACACAAAACACACGGAATCCGTGTTGAACCGAACTATCTTAATTTGAGAGATGTTGTTAATCCTTCGGTATCTGGACGTCAAAGTACTGCGTAGACGATGCACTGTCTTCTTAGTATTTTCGTTTCGATTCCTTTTATACACCTTCCAAAGTGACCATGTGAGGGGGTGAACATTTCGCGCTTAATTCCCTAGATGCGGATTCACTGAGTTCAAATCCCAATCGTTGATTGGTGGTTGCAATATGGTGTGATGAGAATCTTTTAATAAGAGTAACATCACGCGATCACTTTAGATACAGTTGTTTCTGAGACGACGCAGTTATTTTTTTTTTTTTTACGGTGGTGGGACGACAGTGGGACGGTGGGGTGGTGAAAAATGGTTTCGAAATACCAACGCTGAGTACCAGTCCAGTACCTCGAAACCTGCTGCCTGCCCCAGCGAGATCGAAGCATCCGCCAGCCCCAGCGGAAGCAGCGCCTATCCGAATAACAGAGAGCCAACGCCGACGCCTTATTTAATTCCAGGCTTTATGTTCTCCGGGAAGATCGGGAGGAGGGGTTATCACCGGAAATCGGTGATGTATTATCCCGATCTAAAAGAACGGATTTTCCAGCTTGTCTCCGAAAATAAAACGGTAATGGAGAATTTGGTGGCCGGATTACCAATGACCAATTATTTTTCCGCTTCGGCAGCAGTTGGCAAGTCGGCTGCCTTCTGCTGAACATTTTTTCTGGCGTCTCTCTGTTTGTCTAACCAGTTTCTAAAATAAAAACATTCGCGATTAATATGAAACCTCGGCATACTGGCCTACAAGCATGTAGTGTACCAATCTCATTTATTTTTTTATGTTATAAAACTAGAACACAGAGTTATGACTCACAATTAGCAGATAATATAGTAATCATATAGAACTTACTCGAATTCTGGCAAATTCCTGCTGAAATAAGTCTGGATCTGTTTCGCATTTTTTACGTGGCAGCCAGCATCGGAAAAAATGCTGGCCGCCACTTCTTGCGCCTGTGGTCGTCTGAAACAAAAGAACACAGATCCGTACACAGATAAAAAATTTACGAAAATGGAAAGTTACACAATGGAAATTAGTGCCTAAAGTAGTGTTTATTCACTATAAACAGTCAGTATTACTTACGTCATGTGTAATCCGGCCGCCAAATTCTCCATTACCGTTTTATTTTCGGAGACAAGCTGGAAAATCCGTTCTTTAAATTCGGGATAATACATCACCGATTTCCGGTGATAACCTCTCCTCCCGATCTTCCCGGAGAACATAATGCCTGGAATTAAAAAAACCATTTGACATGGGACAAATTTGATATGTGAAAGGATTTTAAAATTTTCTTATACAAAAAAAGTGTTTAAAAATTACCAGGCGTCGGCTTTTTCTTGTTGGCGCTGCTTCCGCTGGGGTTGGTGGATGCTTCGCTCTCGCTGGGTCCGGCAGCAGGTTGCGAGGTACTGGGTACATCAGCGTTGGTATTTGAACTCATTTTTCTATGGGTAAAATCTATTTTAGAACAGTCCTCGTAAAAATATGATGCAATCTGTTGAAATTATACAACATATTGCAGGCTTATTTTTAGTTTGAATGTCCCGCCTCGACTGGCTTGGGTTAAAAAAAATATATCTAACAGTCAGTCGTCCTAGTGTGATGTACAGTTATGGAAATAAAGAGAATATGTTTTAAAGTTTAAAAAGTTTTATCTACAATTTTATTTGACAAGGTAGAGGGTAAAAAGGACTACAGTTTTCAGAAGTGGGATTCTAAGTAGGTATCCAATTGTTGTTGCTGTTCTTTGAAGGATCGTGCCTAATATCGATATTGGAATTTGGTTAGACGGGTTCGGAAAGCAACATAAAATGTCTACCGAAGAAGTAAGCAACGCGGGTACCGGTCAGAGTGACCAGGTACAGTATGTACTTGATATCAGAGATTCGCCGAGGTATTTCCATAATGTTGAGAAAGTTTTGCCGGATTTTGATTCAGTAAAAAGTAATATTGGTATAAACGGTTGGGTCGCAAAAATTGAAAGTTTTGCCGAATTGTATGAGTGGGACGATGTTGCTATAAGGCACTATGGTTTATCAAAGCTAGTAGGAGTTGCTAAAACTTGGCGCGATAGTGTTGCAGAACCACCGCAATCATGGGCAGAATGGTGTGAATTATTACGGGTTAACTTTCTGTTTGAAGATAGTAGTGTAACATTACGACTGGCTGCACAAAACTATAAACTAGGACACAGAGGCAAGACATAATAGAATATTATTTTGAAAAATTATCACGATGCAACAAATGCAAAATGGAAGAGAAGGAAACAATTCAATGGATCGTACATGGTTTGCAGAATGTTCGATTTAGGGATTTTTTAGGACCACTGTCAAGGTATGAGAAACCTAGTCAATTATTAAATGATTTAAAAGCTGGTGCTAAGTATATTACAAATGCCAAGCCAAAACATCCAATCGCTGCAACTAAAGATGTTAATAAGCAGGAACAACCAAACCAAAGTACTGCGGATAGTAGGCAGCGTAAAGCAATTTGTTTCAAGTGTTCGAAACCAGGACATTATGCGAGAGATTGTCCATTGAAGAAACGAAAAGAAGATGAAACGGTTTCTAGTACTGATAATACGATTTTAAAGATTGGAGATGATACACATACAAAATATTTTAAAATGGGTTACCCTAATGACAAAGAACTTATGTGCTATGTAGATTTAGGGAGCAGTTGTGTTACTTTACGATGTGATATTCCAAAGGAATTGGAGTCTACCTATTATGAAATAAGTGCAGAAACATTAGTAGGATATGGAGGCGGATTAGTGAACCCAGTAGGTATTTTTACAGGTAGCCTTACTATCGACGGAGTTACTGCAAAGGTTAAAGTGCACGTGGTACCAGAGAATTATCAGAAAATACCAGTCATTGTAGGACATCCATTTACGGAACAGGGACATATTAAGATTACTAGTACGAATAAAGAACTTATCATTGAAAATTGTCAAAGTGAACTACCAGTTCGTATGGTTAGACCATTATCAAAAGGTTTAGTATGTACAGATAGTGACACTGTTATACCAAACAATTACCTAGGACATATTGCAGTGCAAAGTGACTTTAAAAATCAGGAACTATGTGTGGAAGGAGGTTTAAGAAAAGGACATGCGATACCTAGATGTGTCGTTCATACAAACAACGAGGGAAAATCTGTGATACCTATACTTAACATATCAGTTTCAGATTTGGAATTAAAAACTGGTGAGCGAGTCACCCGAGAAGAAGTCTGTGAGGAATCTGAAATTAACAAATATAAAGAGTTAAATAAGAATGAACGACAGGTAAACACGACAGATATTGCTATAGAAGAAGTCGACACAGAACTAGAAGGTTCTGATGCTAATAAATTATTGAAGCTACTAAATGAATATAAAGATGTAGTGGGGCGTAACATGCTACAGTTAGGTGTTACAGATAAGTTGGAAATGAAAATTGAACTAACATCAGACAAGCCAATTTATTATTATACAAACCATATAGACTATCGTACCATGAGAGGGGACAAGTGCGTGACATTGTTGATGAACTAAAGAAGGCCGACATCATCGAAGATTCCACTTCTTCCTATACTAGCCCGTGCATACTAGTGAAAAAGAAAACAGGTGCGGTACGATTATGCATCGACTATAGGGCGTTAAACAATTAACGATGCACCATTAAGGATCATTATCCGTTAGCGAGGATAGATGATCAGTTAGATCTTATATATGTATAGATAAGCAGTATTTTACTAGTTTACACTTGCGTAGTGGTTATTATCAAGTACCGATGGAAGGGTGTTCAAAAGATAAGACTGCTTTTATTACTCCAGATGGAACATATCAATTTAAACGAATGGCCTTTGGTCTGTGTAATGTACCATCTATTTTTCAACGTTTAATGGATTTAGTTTTAGGCAATTTAAAATATTCTATAGCTTTATGTTACTTAGATGATACGATCATACCATCTGTAAGTGTTGATGAAGCTATAGAAAATTTAAGATAGGTTTTAAATGCTTTAAGAGATGCGAATCTCACATTACGGTTAGATAAATGCCATTTCTTTAAAACAAAGATAGATTATTTAGGGTTTGAGATAAGTAGAGAAGGGATAGCCCCTGGAAAATTAAAGTTGAATAGTACCTAAATTTTCCGCGACCCAACGATATACGAGCTATACGTAGTTTTGTAGGTTTATCGAGTTTCTTTAGGCGATTTGTCAAGAACTTTGCCATTATTATGAAGCCATTGACAGACTTATTAAAGAAGGCATCGAGCTTTCATTGGTCAGCCGAACAGGAAAGTGCTTTTAAGTTAGTCAAACGATGTTTAAGTAACGAGCCTATTCTCGCCATTTACAATCCTTCGGCGAGGACAGAGCTGCATACGGACGCAAGTCAGGCTGCAGTTAGTGGAATTCTATACCAAGAGCAAGCTGACCGACGATTGCATCCTATTAGTTACTATAGTCGAAAGACAACTCCAGAAGAATCCCGATACTATTCATATGAACTTGAGGCTCTTGCAATTGTGAATTCTGTAGAACGGTTCAGGGTATATCTAATTGGAATTCATTTTATAATTCGTACAGATTGAAATAGCTTAAAATTGCTGCAGAATAAACGTGACTTAAATCCGCGAATAGGCAGATGGTTTATTAAATTGTCAGAATATGACTACCATAATATGAGTACCACGCAGGTTCAACTAAGACAGTAGCTTATTCTCTTAGTCGTTACCCTGTCGAGGAAGGCAAGGAAACGGAATTAACAGGATTGCCCATTTTACATGTAAATGTAACTACAGATTGGATAGCTGCAATGCAAAGAACAGATCCAGAAATTCTTTCGATTAGCGACAGGTTGGAAGCCGGAGACGTCGCAACGCATGCGAAATTGACTATGTGTAGTGCCCGAATTTATAGATCTAAAAATAACCGAATACGATTGTATATACCAGAAGAGCTAAGATATGACGTTGTGAGCGAAGCCCATCGAAATGTGAGTCATTTAGGAGTAGACAAGACACTTGAAAAGATTAAAGAAAAAAAAATTTTTTTCAAAGATGAGAGAGTTTATTACGAAATATATTAATCGATGTATTAGCTGCTTGTATCACAAAGTACCAGGTGGAAAATCTTCTGTAAGACGATTGCGTCCACTAGAGAAGGGAGACACATGTTTTCACACAGTGCACCTAGACCACTTAGGACCATTTAAGCGTACCCAAAACGAAAACAAATATATTTTAGGATTGGTAGATGGTCTTTCGAAATACTCAGTGCTCAAGGCGGTGCCAGACACAAGCGCAGCTGAAGCTGTAAGATTTATGCAAGAATTTTGTTGCCATTATGGTAAGCCATTTCGGGTTATTACTGATCGCGGTACTGCGTTTACTGCTCACTCATTTGAAGAGTTCTGTAGAGCATATAACATTATTCACGTTAGAGTTAGCGCACGTACACCAAGGGACAACGGGCAAATAAAGAGGCTAAATAAAATCATTCTTAATTGCTTGTCAACCAGTCTAGATTGTGGAAACGGAGATGGTGCGTGGGAAGGGAGGTTATTTGATGTACAGTGGAGCCTGAATACCACGATGCATCGCATAACAATATGTACACTCTATGAATTAGTGTTCAGATACTAGGCAATAGGTTTGCACGATAATCCTTTAACAGTGGAAATGGCCAAATTAAATGCGACCACAAGAAGAACAAACGGTTACAAGTAAGCAACTTACTGAAGGAAAACCAGAGGAAGATGTATGAACGTTCTAATGTTGGAAAGGATAATCAGTCTAAGTTCTCTGAAGGCGACCTAGTTTTGGTTAAAAACCAGATACCAGCTACAGGAGACACTCGAAAGTTAGAGCCAAAATATAAAGGAACCTTATACTATTGTACGCGTGTTAGATAAGGATAGATATGTTGTTGAAGATATATTAGGAGAACAACAAAGTGGGAGACTTTACAAGGGTATGTTATCAGCGGAAAGATTACGACTTGTTTCTGAAAATAAGAGTTAGGTATTAAGAAATTACGTGTACGGTATATTATGTGACGATAAAGTTTTCTTAATGTTTGTTACAAATAAGTATTAGGTTAGGACATGTGAAGACTTTAGTATGTAAGAAATACATTTTGTAAAATGTTTAGAGTTAATTAAACCAAGGTAGTACGAGGACGTACATTTTGTCAGGAAGGGCCGAATTGCAGGCTTATTTTTAGTTTGAATATCCCGCCTCGATTGGCTTGGGTTTAAAAAAAATATATGTATAACAGTCCGTCGTCCTAGTGTGATGTACAGTTATTGAAATAAAGAGAATATGTTTTAAAGTTTAAAAAGTTTTATCTACAATTTTATTTGACAAGGTAGAGGGTAAAAAGGACTACAATATGGTAATAAATTCTCAAGTATTGTTACGAAAGAACGTCTTTATGTGAATATAATTGTAAACATTAGTTTTATTTCTTTGTAAACTATATTGTCATACATTTTCAAGCCCGCATATGTGATTTCAAAAGAAATATTTAAAATTTAAGTAACAGATGTTTAATATTTATAAGAAATGATAACTGCGTCGTCTCAGAAACAACTTTTGATCGCGTGATTTTACTCCTATTGGAAGATTCTCATCACACCATATCGCAACCACCAATCAACGACTGGGATTTGAACTCAGCGAATCCGCATCTAGGGAATTAAGCGCGAAATGTTCACCCCCTCAGATGGTCACTGTGGAAGGTGTATAAAAGGAATCGAAACGAAAATATTAAGAAGACAGTCCATCGTCCACGCAATACTTTGACGTACAGATACCGAAGGGTTAAAACATCTCTCAAATTAAGATAGTTAGCTTCAACACGGATTGCTCAAAATAGTGAGTATTAAGTTGTGTATCTGAAGTTTTATTGTTAGTGATTTCCGTGTGCGTTGAATTAAAGGCAATTTTATGTTTTGTGTCAAAATGTACACTTAGGGTAAAAGCGCCGGTTGTTGGTAATTAAGCAAGTTATTGGCAGAATGCTTCTAATTATTAAATTATTTAGTAACGTTTATCAAACAGAGACCGATTCCTTAGCGATTTTGTTCAAGACAATCCCTAACTTTAGGTTGGTAGGCTTGATTTACTAGTCAATTATTTTCGTGTTTGTAGCAGTGAACAGTATTTCAGGTAATTTTTGCACGCACCTCTTTATGCAGTATAATTTCAAGTTCATTGCTATTGACGTAATATAAAATATTTTGGGTTATCGGTTTCTAGTAATATACATACCCTATTTAACCATTTGATTGCATCTTAACCCCAAATTTATCATTTTTTTGCAATAATTTGGGGTGCCAATTATTGGTAACGAAAGACTGAACAAATCAGTTATTAGCAGTTTATGCTAATTAATGAAACTTTGCATCATCTTTTACACTTCTCATTTATTGGCATCGGCGAATTATTCATGGAAGCATAATTTAATTTCAAGATCACAATGCCGAAAATAAAAAATAAATTGAAATATTCTAAACAACATTCCGAAGAAATTTGCAAAAAGCGTTACAAGCTGTTAATGGCGGTATGATCTTGTTAAGGCGTCTGAACTATATAACGCACCAAGATCAACAATTCAGTTTAGGCTAAGCAATAAATTTTCTAATAAAACATCGAATGGCCCTTTCCTTACTTAACTGTAGTGGAGGAAGATATATTGGTTAACCGGATAATTGAGTCTTGAGTTATTATTGTTTTAATTCTATATTTATTGAAGTTAGTGAGAAATTCTAATAATTGTCTTTTCTAGTCAAAAATGAGGAAAGCTTTTAATTGGAGATCCACCGTAGGTAATTATTAACAAGTTTGCAGTTTAATTTGAGGTTATGAATTTTTCTTTGATTAGATTCTTAATGGGCAGAAACCAAAATCAATTATGTCCAAATTTCCCCAGACAAAGCATCGCCCGATTTCGCCGAAAAATTTAGTATTTAATTCTGGATATTTATAAGTTAATTAAAAAACTGAAAAGCTTAATTACAGCTTTTCTTTCAACTTCCTTCGTTCTTTTTACGCTCCGAAGAGAAAATATTTTCAAAAACTCGAGCAATTCTAAAAATCAAATTTGTTTTATTTGCGTAAGCCTGCAGTCACAATTAGAGACCGTTTTTCTTATTTTTGAAATAGAAGTGATAATTATATGCAAAAAGACAATCTATCGAGATTGAAGTTAGTAGTCTATTAAAGCATCTAAAAGAGGTTGAACTTAGACGTCCTATAAACAGTCTAAGTGACGGATATTTCGTGGTCTAAAATGCATCTAGAAATTATGGTCGATAGACATACAAGTTCGGCATAATAAATGTATTTTAGACGAAACTGTGTTATTTTGGGAAGCTAAAAATTTTTCTAAGTAACTTTAGTTCGGATACTGTAAAAATATCTAAACGGCTATGAAGATTTATTTACCGATACCAATTGATGCAGATTGTCAAAGAATAATTCTGTCTTAAACGCAATTAACAAAAGGATCGTCATGAGATATTCAAAGGAGAAATTAATTTATTATTAGTATTAATCAGCAAAATCTAAGTTCCAAATATACATACACTTGTGCATATTAATTATAAGTGCATGCAGAAGAAACTGTTTACTTGCCTCTCGTTTATACAGATAGGCAAAGTTCTAGCGTAAGCGACAGAACGAGTTAGAAACCGGTTTAAGGCAACATTATCTGCATTGCATTATGCCAGTAGGAGAAGAGCGAATACAGAAACAGAATTTGAAGTAATAGTTTCTGTAGTAGATTAATTAATACGCAACAGATTAGTCGCAATACCGACATTTCAAAGACAATTGTTGATATAAGATAGAATAATCCTATTATTCTTTCCGTATACAGAAATATCAAACTCTTGTAGAAAATTATCCTGCAACACGATTAATATTTTGAGAGTGGTGTGAAGAAGTATTGCGGGAACAATCAAATTTTTTTGGAAGAGTTTTGTTGCGGATGCAATTTCAGCAAGTCTATAACTGTCGTAACAGAAAGAACAATCCCATTTATGTGCAAGAAAATCGTCATATAAACATTTTCGTTCAACATCAATGTGAGTAGCCAATAAATATGTGGGAAAGTGTTCTAGGACAGTACGTTATTGGACCATTTTTCCGCGGAAGCTATTTAAATAATGACAGAAACAGTAATTTTTTACTACAGGAGTTATTTTGTTATTTGGAAGATTTATCACAATAAGGCACATGTGGCTCCTTCATGATGGAGCTCTTGCCCATAACTTACGGAATCTAAGAGCAGCATTGAATAACCTCTTCGAGGAGAGGTGAATTGGTCAGAGAGGTATAATAGAATGGCCAATTAGATTTCCGAATTTAAAGAAATATGATTTTTTCCTAGCCGGAGCTCGTCGCAGCAGCTTTAGCCAACAAATAAAAGGAAAAATAGAGCAACGGATAGGATCTCGAACGGAGTACAGAGAAAAATATAAAGCAAGAATAAAAATTATACGTGTGTCATATCAGCAGATTCCACGGAGCTCTAGTATGAAGAGTGAACTGGCATTCCTAGTAGATAAGATAAATGAATCGTGCAGATGCGATGTAAATTAGAATACACATATGTAATGTCAGTCTATTTGTAACATCTAAGCATAGTACTTGTCTCTGTATAATTATTCTAGAATTAAAATAAAAGTTGTTTTTAAAAATCCTTGCGGCTTAAAAGGAAACTTAATTGGCGCAGTCAGTAGGATAAGTTCTACAAATTTGACAATAGTGAAATTTGGTGTGTTTCAACACACCGGAAGATCGAGAAAAAGACGCAAGAGGACCGAGTGTTAGGGAAAATATAGACCGGCTACGGCACCTTAGCAGGCAAGGTGGGCTACTATATTCGTTGTACCTAGCATTCCAACGCCTGAAGAAAGAAAACAACTTGCCATCCCCGAAGACAAAGTGAGTACTATTCTAATTACAAATACGACTCACCCGACTATTGTAGTCACATTTCATTATTTGAAATAAAATATCCTAGTAGATATCCCCATAATTTCCGTGCAAGTGACAATCCTGTCATTACCCCAGTAGTAAATCTCCAAAACAAACGAAAGCAAACAATCACAAACAGAAACAAACTGGACGAATTAATACAAAGATTAGAAAACTTAGAAATAGAAATGGCAGTAAATGATCAATTATTCAAAATAGAGTTAGATTCAATACCAACGTTTAATGGAGACCCAAGCGCTATAAACTTATTCGTTACTACTTGCGAGCAAGTATGTACAAAATATACGGCTAACCCTGAAATAAAGAGCGTAACCTTCAACACAATTTTGGGAAAACTTAAAGATAGAGCTAAAACTTTGATTTGTTCAAGAAATGAATTAAATACGTGGGAAAATGTTAAGACAGCTATTTATAGTTATTTCGCGGATAAAAGAGATTTTGGGCAATTAGTTCAGGAGTTCAATAATACTAAAATACTACCGAAAGAAGATCCTATCACTTTTGGCCGTTGATTGCAAGACTTATTATCCAAGCTAATGACGAAATTTACCCAAACAGCAGACATCGATCATAAAGTTCAACGAGCAGAGATATATGCGCAAACGGCACTAGAAGTTTATTTATTAAATCTACCAGAGGATATTCAAGTCCACGTCAAGCTACTACGACCAGATGATTTAGAAGAAGCAATGGGTCTCGCACAAGATGCAATGAATTTTAAAGCCCGATCAAGTACAATTAAAGGTGTAAGAGCTACTCCTCAACAATTTCCACAAAAACCTTTTACACCAATAAAACCAACAGTCCCAAGCTACCCACAATATACTCATTTACAAAATTACCCAGCACTACAAACATTCCAGCCATCTACCCGTTTTTCAATACAACAATCTGCATATCATTTCCTAGAGGTCCTATACTAAACTTCCCAAAACCAATGCATAGTCAACAAACGCATTTTCTAACAAATCGACAAGTGTTCGGACCACCTAAAAACGTATGGGCCCCAGGTCAAAACAAAACATCGATGCAAGCGAGACCAACGCCAATGTCTGGTATATCAACATCAGTAGCCAAACCAATCAAAGATTTGTTTAATACCGAATTACAACCGGACGAAAATCACTATGATGTCCCTCCAATTTTCAATGAAGAGAATGGCTTATGGTACGCCCCCATAGGAGCAACAGAACCCTATGACGAAGATATACAAGATGCTACGTCAGGAGAAAATGTACAAGAAGGCGAGAAAATACTGAAGGGGAAGAAAATTTTATTATAACTGCCTCACAGGAGAGCTTACCCAAATAACGTTAAACGAATTACCGTATATTCAAATTAAAAACCCTCCACTAAAACTACTAGTAGATACCGATAGTACACTTTCCATGATAGACCCTGACATTGTAAAAAATTATTATCCACAGAATATCTTTAACGAAAATTTGGAAATTCGAACAGCAAAAGGTAATATACTTATATATTTTGCAAAAATACCTTGAATGAAATTATGGAAATTTCAGAACACTTACAACAATTACAACATATTAAAAAGGTTGTTATTTAAAAAAAATTACATTTGTACATGGTCAAAACTATATTGCAAATGATGATGATTTTGACCATGTACAAATGTATTTTTAAATAACAACCTTTTTAATATGTTGTAATTGTTGTAAGTGTTCTGAAGAAGGTAGCTAGCACTACCGAAAGCTAAAATAAAAAAACTTTGCCGTTATGTAGTATTGTTTTTTTACATATTTGTTTTAATATTTCATCAACCAGCCGATTGACCAAGAAGCTTCTTTAAATATATATGAAATCACGGCTAAGAAAAACTCCGAAATAAATGTAATATACTTATTGATAGAGTTGCAAAAATACCTTGTTTTGATGAATTAAAATCAACCGGCTATTTAAACATGGTTATGTATAAATTTCACAAATTTTATGACGGCAATATTGGATTAGACGATCTAAGGTCAATGCAATTCAATATAAATTTATCTAAAGGTACGCTATATAGAGAAAATTATCATTTTCCAATTAAATTCGAAAAATCGGAAAAATTACAGTACCAGGAAGAGAAAGTATATTAAAGAAGGTCTTTGTAAATCATATAGAAGGTGAGGTTATTATTAATGAAATAACACAAAATCAAATTCATATACCCAGTTGTGTAACATCAGTTAAAAAGGGCGAAGCAGTAATAGAAATCCAAAATTTATCAGATATAGAGCAAAGTTTTGAAATAAAACCGTTGAAAGCAACCTCAGTAGAAAATTATCATATATATCAATATCAGATAGAAGATACAGAGTCAATGCAAAGGTTAGGCGGTATGCTACAAACAGGTCATTTAAACGAAGAGGAAAAATATTGTATTTTACAGTTATGCAAAAGATATATAAATATATTTAAAAAACCAGAAGATAGGCTAACATTTAACAGTACTATAAAGCATGAAATTAAAACAAAAGATGAACAACCAATTTTTATTAAAGCTAGACGGGTTCCTCATGTAATTAAACAAGAAATAGGCCAACACATATACCAACTCCTAGATAACAAAATTATTAGGCCCAGCCAAAGTCCATGGGAATCACCAGTACATTTAGTCGGAAAGAAAATGGACGCAAGCAGCGAAAGAAAAACCAAATTAGTGATAGATTACCGAGCGGTTAACGAAAAGACTATTGACGATAGGTATCCTATTCCAAACATAGAAGATATCTTGGATAAATTAGGAAGATGTCAGTATTTCACCACGCTTGATTTAGCATCCGGGTATCATCAGATACAAATGCATCCCGAATCTATCAATAAAACTGCATTTAATACCGATCACGGACACTACGAATTTCTTCGAATGCCCTTCGGTTTAAAAAACAGTCCGGCCGCATTCCAGCGTGTTATGGATGATCTCTTGAGAGATGTGTTAAATAAATTCTGTTTAGTATATTTGGACGATATTATTATATTTTCACCGTCCTTCGATGAACATATGAAACATTTAAAATTAGTTTTTGAAAACTGAAGAATCCAAATTTGAAATTACAACTAGTCAAATGTGAATTCCTTCGTAAAGAAACGGAATATTTAGGACATGTAATCACGCCCGATGGTATCAAACCCAATCCGAAAAAGATCGAGGCTATAAAACAATTTCCAATTCCAAAAACTCAAAGAGAAATCAAATCATTTTTAGGCCTATTAGGATACCATAGAAAATTTATAAACAATTTAGCAAGTATTACTAAACCATTAACAAAATGTTTACGGAAGAAAGAGACAGAAAAGCATACTCCTAAATTTATAGACGCATTCGAAAAATGTAAAGTATTATTGTGTAATGATCCCGTTCTGAAATACCCAGATTTCGAGAAACAATTTGAATTAACTGTAGACGCTTCAAATTACGCAGTTGGCGCCGTTTTATCACAAGAAAGTCATCCAATCGCATACGCCTCACGTACGTTAAACCCAGCCGAAATTAATTACGCTGTTATTGAAAAGAAATGTTAGCAGTCATTTGGGCTTGTAAACATTTTACAAGCCATGTATATGGAAATAAATTTACTATTAAAGCGGATCATAAACCATTGCAATGGTTGTTCTCTATCAAAGATCCAAATTCAAAACTGACAAGATGGCGATTAAAATTGAGCGAGTACGATTACGAAATTCAGTACAAAAAGGGTAAATCAAATCAAGCTGACCCATTATCAAGAATAAAATTGACGGAAAATTATGTTAACACTATTGATAGCGACTTAAAATCTATGATAGCTAATGGCGATAATCCGTTGGCCGAAATCACTGTAGAGGAATTAGATGAAATAATAAATAATTTACCTCCAGAAAACAATAAGGATCAAGAACAAACAAACGAAGAAAACAGCGTTAATGATACAATTCAGTGTGTAGAAGTGTCTGTCCCTTATTCGGAAAAAATATTAAATTTAGTCGAGAATCAAATCGTTTTAGACGCTACCTGTAACTTGACGACACCTGTAATTTTTTTTTTTTTTTTCTTCCTTTCCCCAGACCCGTCCGACCTATAGTCACCGGTAGGCACCGCAGCCATCAGGCTTATTGTGCCACATCTGTTTGTTCAAGTCACCCACTCTAGCACGGTAGTCCCCTCCACTAACCTGTACAGGTCCCTAACCGAGTGGGTAAGGTATATCTCTGGGTCTCCTTTCGTTGTCCCAAACATATTCTGCCTTCTGCGATCTAGTGCCTCGCAGTCGCGCAGTATGTGATCGGCTGTCTCCGGTTCTATTCCACAAAGTCTACACTTTGTGTCCCCGTCAAACACTCCGATTCTGCGTAGGTGTTCTTTCACCGCAGCATGTCCGGTCATTAGTCCTGTTACGATGCAGAGCTGTTTCCTACTAAGATGTAGTAGTTCTCTAGCTCTTTTCCTGCATGGGTTCCCTATAAAGGTTTTGCCATGTACTATACCGGGTGAGGCTCCCCAGTATTCCTGCTGCTTCGTACGAACCCAGTCTCCTATATGTCTCCGGGCCGTATGCCTTGTAACCCCGAAGAAAGGTTCTGGACCGTACATTTCCATCTCTGACCCTCTCTTCGCGAGTTCGTCAGCCCTTGCGTTGCCCTCAATCCCCTGATGGCCCGGTATCCAAGTCAACCTAACCTTGTTCCGGTTCGACAGTTTCACCAGTTCGTCGAGGCATTCCATCACCAGCCTGGACGACACCTTCCGGCTTAATAACGCCTTCAATGCCGCTTGGCTATCAGACATGATGTGAATTCGTCTGTTGGTCACCGCTTTCACATTCATTGTGTGTGCGCATTGAGAATAGCATATACTTCCGCCTGAAACACCGAAGCATACTCCCCCAGTGCGTAACTGTGGCCCTCATTCTGAGAGCATATCCCTGCACCGGTACCATTAGCCGTCTTAGATCCGTCTGTGTACCAGACTAAGTCTTGCTCTTTGATTCCCAGCGCATACCTGGCAGCCTCCTCCCGTCCGTCCGCTATAGACACCGTGAAGGGATTCCCATACCTATGCCTTACCGGCATGTGGTCGGTCCGCATTTCCAACACCCCCTTTCCCACATGCTCAATTATCGACATATGATTTGTGTTGACCCTTTTCGGGGTCGCTGTGTGTTGCAGCCTGTATGCCCCCATCCTTGCCTCCCCTGTATGACCAGGTGCAACGGTGGCAAGTCCAGGAGTGCCTCCATGGCTGCAGTCGGTGTCGTCCGCATTGCTCCCGTTATTCCTAGGCAGGCAAGTCTTTGCACCTTGCTCAGCCTCTGAATAGCGTTCCTTTGTTGCGTCTTTGTCCACCATACCAAAGCTGCATACGTCATTACTGGCTTAACCACCATGCTGTATATCCAACTCAGCATGTCTGGTCTTAGCCCCCATTTCTTTCCATATGTGCGTCTTACCAGCGTTAACGCTGTCACCGCTTTTTTGGTAATTCTGTCCAAATGTTGGTTCCAGGTAAGTTTGGAGTCTAATGTTACTCCAAGGTACTTTACCTCCCCCACCATCTCTACGGTAACCCCTTCAACGTAAGCGGATTTAGGCCATCCTGCTTTCGTCGGCGGGTAAAGGCCACGATGTTGGTCTTATCAGCACTGATACTCAGGCCCGCCAACTCCGTCCATCTACTAACCATGTTCAGAGCCCCTTGCAGTCGATCTCTGACCGTGGTGTTGTGCCTGCCTCGCGCTATAATGACCAGGTCATCCGCGTAGGCCAGTACCCTGTGACCGTGATCGTTAAGCACCTCTAGTAGCCCATCCACGACTAGGCACCACAGTAGAGGGGACAGCACCCCACCCTGCGGACACCCTCCAGCCACCCGAGCCGCTAGAGTCTCGCCTGCGACCGAGGCTTCCACCACTCTCTCCCTAAGCATAGAGTCTATCCAGGCGACACAAATGCCGTCCACACCTCTGCCTATGAGAGCTCTGGTGATTGAATCAAAACCCGTGTTACTGAATGCCCCCTCAATATCGATGAAGGCCCCCAGCATCACTTCCTTGTTTTGTAGTGTGTCCTCCACTAAACTGACTAGTTCGTGAAGTGCTGTTTCTGTCGAAACTCCTGTCCGGTAGGCATACTGGTCATGGTGTAAAGGTGAAAGCACCAGTACATCATCCCTAATATACCTATCCACCAGTTTTTCCAATGCCTTCATAGTGAAGGACATTAAACTGATTGGTCTTAGGGCCTTCGCCGTAGCCTGTCCTGCTTTCCCAGGCTTCGGTATGAATGCTACCCTAGTGAACCGCCACGCTTTTGGTATATAGCCAAAAGCCAAGCTACATCTAAAGATGTTGCACAGTATCGCATACAGTAGTTCCGCTCCCTTCTGCAGCATAATCGGATAAATGCCGTCTGGGCCCGGCGATTTATAGGGTTCAAATGAGTCAATAGCCCACCTGACTTTATCATAGTCAACCATCCTTCTGGAAGTCTGCCACTCGGCGCTGGACACCCTCCTCTTCCGACGCTCCTCCCAGATGTTCCTCGATTGATCCACGATCACAGAGCCAGGAAGTGTACCCTAAATAGTTCGTTTATGGTCTCCTTCCCTGTTGTGGTATATTCTCCCAAATGGTTTTTGAGAGTACTGATAGATGCTTGAGGTTCTTTGGCAAGGATTTTGTAGAGTCTGGCGCTGTGCTGGGTGTTTTCAATCCCCTCACAGTGCCCCCTCCACGACCTCCTTTTCGCCTCCCTCAGCTTCTTGTTGTAACCAGTCAGAGCGGCCCTGTACTCTTCCCACTCTCCTGATCGTTTGGCCTTATTATATTTCTTCCTAACTTGTCCCCTCAATTCCGCAAGTTCCTTACTCCACCAGGGCACATTCCTGGAGGAGCGCCTTGCAATGAGGGGGCAGTTGTCATTATAGGCTGAAATGATTGTGTCATTTAGCTGCTCCACAGCCATGTCCAGCTCTGCTGTATTTCCTATCCTCGTATTGATCCCAGAAAGTCCAGACCTGAGGTCAGCTCGAAAGGCCTCCCAGTCCGTCTTCCGTGGATCCCGGTAGGATCTCACCTCCACTCTGCCTGCCAGAGTAAACCTTATGTGTCTGTGATCCGAGCAGCTTACCTCCTCAGACACATGCCAGTCAGTGACAAAGTTACTCATATATTGTGAGGCTATAGTCACATCTATAACCTCCCTTCTATTCCGCGTAACGAAGGTCGGGTTATTACCCACATTCAATGTATCTAAGTTATTTGCTACAATGAAATGTAAAAGTGACTCACCTCTCTCGTTGGTGTCCGTACTTCCCCAGGTCGTGTGGTGCGCATTGGCGTCGCAGCCGATGCTCAGCTGCAGTCCTCGCTCCCTGCAGTATCTCACCAGCTGTTCCACATCCCTGGTAGGTGGCGGGTTCGGGTCATCATATGGTAGATAGGCCGATCCGATGACGTATTCCCTCGGTCCATATCCACCTCCACCCCCAATTTTTACCGCAGTTATATCCCTAGAACAGAACTCTGTTAGCGGTAATGCTTTTACCTCCTTTCGGATACGTATGCAGGTTCGAGGGGCGCTGGCCGTTCTGTCGTATAGGACGTCCCAGCCCGCACCGCTCAGACCCAAGACCTTACCTTGTCTAATCCAAGGTTCCTGTATGAGTGCCACGTCACAATCCTTCGTGGCCATAGCAAGGGCTGCCGAAGCCGCCTTGCTATGTTGAAGGTTGGCTTGTAGAACTCTTGTCATTGCTCGGCCGTTTGATCACCCGAAAAGTCAGCCTTCCCAGCTTGTAAAAAGCTTTGAGTTGGCTCCTCTCCAGGACTTTGAACGAGGGGTCATCCACTGAGTAGGCCAGGAGCTGTCCTTCCTTCTCAATTTTCCTGCTCATCAGCATCCAGTTCTCCGTCATCAAGCCAGGATTCTGCTTCTTGAGACGGTCTCTGATTGTACCCTCCTCCACATTCTGTGGTTCTGGTACATGTACTAGCACCCTAGGTCTGGCAGGAAGCTGTGTTGAGTCCGCAACCCTCAACTCTGCTCCTCCCAGTCGCTCCCGAAGAAGCTCTCCTAGGGACGCTACCGTGCTTTCCAGCCATTGGGCCGTTCCGTGGTTCGCACAAGTCATCCACAGGACCCCTGCGCTGAACATGGTTCTATAGAACTGCAGAGGCTCCGTGCTGCTTGCCGGGGCATCGCATAGCACGTCTGCCAATGTGTTCTGCACCAGGTCTGATTGTTCCTGGGTCAGCACGGTGTCGGGATGGCGTCTGTTAATCACCGCCCGTCTGATTCCCGACACAGTATCGCTATAAGATCCAGTTGGTCTGGGTTCTCCCTTGATCTTTTCGCTCCGGTAGTCGTGGGAGGTGTCTTCGATTCGGACCTCGGTCTTTTCTCACCCGAAGTCTTTGGTCGATCCGCCTTGTCCACGCGTTCCGTTGTCCCTTTGGTCTTGCTCGGTTTCTCCGCAGTCCAGGTCCCTGCGGCCATCTTCCGAGCTTTCATTGCTTTCTTGCGCTGGGCTCCTGACAGCCTCTTGGTAGCGAGTCCTATGCCTTGCATACCTACCGCCAGTCGTTCAGCGCTATCTTCTTTAGCTTCACCCTGGACAGAGCCTCCTTGTGGTTCTCCGCCGGTGGTGTCCTCAGAGTCCGTCACCGAAGTAACCTCTCTGAGGGTAGTGTCGCAGGAGTTCGATTCGTCCGAGTCCGAACCTTCCTCCTTTACCTGAAACTTATGTTTGTAATTAGTGCTCTCTGTGTCCATATTGATCCCACGAGTAAGGGGAAAGGGTGGTCAACGCCTGTGGAGCCCCCACACAGGCGCAAGGCTAGTACTCCGGAAGGTCGCCCGGTATTCCAGGAGTGTGAGCAGTAGAGACTGATCTTCTAGACAGCCATGCATCCCGTCAGCCTGCCCACCCGCCTTAGGATTTAGGTTTTTATTGAGGTTGTCTCCTCTCGGTCCGGGCGGTTAAGCCAAGACCCCCACTCTATCCACCTGTGAGACATGACCACAGGGGAAGGAGTATGGTTTAACAGTATCCTTACACATAGTGTGACAGATACTGGCATCGTTTGTCCCTTAGCAGGCCCTTAGCCACGACACGACAGCTGGGCAAGGGGTATCTTTCTTAGTCTGGCACCTCACCTTCGACCTGTCCGGCATGGGTGACCCTACCGGTAGCAAAGCTACCGCCGGCTTAGCTCTCAGGTTCATTAGAGCACGCAAGCTCCCTCACCCGGCAAAGCAAGTTTGCCTACGTCAAGGTGAAGATACACGAGGGAGACACCTGTAATTAGAAGATGTAAAATATTTGACAAAAATAGAACAATTGTAACTTTACCATTAACAGGATCGTGGAAAACAATTGTTCAAGCGCTAAGAGAATGTTTAGTTTTAGGAAAGAAAAACGCTATATATTTTAAGCATAAAAATATTGAAAGAGAGATAATTAAAATGATACAAGAATCATTTACAAAATTAAAAGTAGAAATTTGTAATAAAGTGGTAGAAGATGTAGAAGATGAGAATGACCAACAACAGCAAATAGAATATTACCGTAGGGAAAACTACACACCGAGGTGTTAACGAAGTTTATGAATCGTTGAAACGGAGATATTATTGGCCCAACTTAGAAAAATCTGTAAATATATTAATAATTGTGAAACATGTCAATTAGCAAAATACGATAGAGCACCGCAAAAGCAACCGATATCACATACTTACACGCCTAAAAGACCATTTGAACAGTTGCATATTGATTTACTGTTTATGAATAACAGAATAATGTTAACTGTTATGGATCATTTCTCTAAATATGCACAAGCATACCTAGTAACAGACAAAAATGCCAATACAATAATAAATAGTTTTATCAAATTTACGAGTCATCACGGACTACCTCGCGTAATAATAGTCGATTCTGGAAAAGAATTCGACAATGTATTGTTGAAAGAATTTTGTAAATTACACAAGATAAATTTACATATCACGGCCGTAGGAAATTCAAAATCGAACGGAATAGTGGAAAGATTCATTCAAGAACATGTACCTGCCCAAAGATTTAAGAGATTTTTATATGTAAAGAACAACCGTTACTTAAAACAGAAAATTGTATTTTAAATCTCATGAATAACAAGGATAGCTGCAAGAAAATACCTGTTGAAATGCAAGAAATTTTAGTTCAACAAATTGGTCCGGGAGATATATTGATCCATTCACCAAATAAGATTCGATCGCAAATAATTAATGAACAAAATTACAATCCTATTAAATTGAATAAACTTAATCTACAAGATTACAAACGAATGGAAGCGGATATTGAAGAAGCGAAGACTCCAGCACTAGCATTATTTCTATTGTATTAATCATATTATGTATTATAATTTACAGACACTTAAAATCGGTATATCTAAAAAGAAGAAAACAATCAGCTGCAATTCCAGGAAGCCCAGTCAAGGTTCTTCCCGAGAGACGGCAGATTCCACGGAGCTCTAGTATGAAGAGTGAACTGGCATTCCTAGTAGATAAGATAAATGAATCGTGCAGATGCGATGTAAATTAGAATACACATATGTAATGTCAGTCTATTTGTAACATCTAAGCATAGTACTTGTCTCTGTATAATTATTTTAGAATTAAAATAAAAGTTGTTTTTAAAGACCCTTGCGGCTTAAAAGGAAACTTAATTCGTGTATATTCGCCAAAAACTAGCCACATAAAAAACACACCGGTAAGAAATGGCTCTAAAAACGGCAAGTTACGCGAGGTACAATGCACGATTATCACAAAATGAAAGAAAACGTCACAATGCAGACGCAAAATTAAATTGATATTGTTAATACTGCAAACTATACCCGTTACTCCGTATACCGATAAAAAATCACTATAAATCAATGAATTTAAACTTCTTAAATATGGAATTAAAGACAGAGACAACTCACCTGATGCACGCACGGAGATAAAGGCACTATATGAGCAAGTTCTTTTATTTAACGAAAATTTACGATGGAAGTCGGCATTGAAATGCTATTGGTTAATATTTAAATTTTGACTGATTTTCACCAATAGGATTTTACATCTGAATTCATGACGTCTTTTCATTTTTTCATTAAATAAAAGAACTCGACCTATGTGATGTATAAATAATCAGCACTTATAAGCAGCAAAAAACTACTTGAACAGAGTGTATTAACCCAGTATGTATTCCATAAGGAGATTAATAATCTCTGATTTTAGAAAAGAAAATTTAAGCAAAGTTAGAACAATACTGGAAAAAATAGTTATCCTAAAGAGTTTTATAATAAATTAATCACAAAAAGAATAAATAAAATATATAACACAGGTACAAAGTCAAATCATAATATATACCACACCATACCATATTATATAAATAATTTAAGCGACACAATAAAACACGAATTAAAAAAATCAGACATTCACATAACTTTCATACCTACCAACAATAGACACTTATTCACAAATTTAAAAACACCCATTAAACAAAGTAATGACGTTTATAAATTAGATTGCAAAGATTGTAACAAATGTTATATCGGACAAACAAAACAATATTTAAAGAAACGAATTTATAATCACCAATACACTGTCACACATAACGTCAACGCTGAAACTGCTTATCTAAGCACTGTAAAGATAGATGACATAATTTTGATTTTCAAAACACTAAAATTTTAAAAAAGGAAAATAATTATAAAAAAAGGTTAATTTACGAAATGATTTATGTACATTACAAAAGATAAAAACGTGGTAAATTTTAGAACGAATATTGATAATTTAAGCATTATTTATAATAATTTAATTCACGTCTGAATTTTATTAATTTCAAACTCTTGACTAGGTTTTTTTGCCATGTTTTTCCCTAGTCCTTGAACAGAATTGTTAGAGATTGACAAAAAATAGATTGATATACGAATAATTCAAATCATTTCAATTTTTATAGTTGTATTAAACCAATATATCCTTTATTTTATTTGAGAATGTAATGAAAATTCGATATATCAACGAATTCTTTGTTTTTTAGACATTTTTGTTGATAGGCATGGCCATTTATATTTATATTTATATTATTAGTAATTTGACACATATTAAATGTCAATTTCTTCCACTGAAGAAGTCTTTTTAACGAAAACATAATATTTATACGTTCTGGAATAAATTCGTATTTAATTAATTGTGGAAGAAGTGGAAATATTTCAGGAATTGAAAGATCTAATAATGAGCTAAAATAAGAGACTTCCAAAGAATAATATTGTTTGCAGTGAACTCGAAAATCCTCAATTTTATCCAATGGTACAATTCGATAGTCAGAAGTTTCTTCATTAGCAGGTTCGTAACCCTGTAAGATTTATTTTACTAAGTTGTAAAAGCTTCAAGTCACACTTTACCAGCTGAAATTGTTCTTATTGGATCAATGACGATAGCAACATAAGAGTCTTCATAAGTCTGATGAGTCATTTGGGTCATTACATCAATTCCAGATAACCAGCATCTATAGTTAGGATGGCTGTGATACCACCCAATAACATTTTCATGCCTGCCAACCTAGAAATTAACTAATACAAACTCAATCGCATCCCAATTAATGAAATACTTTAAAACAACAAAAGGCTTTGCTTTGAAATTGGCACAATTATATTGGGAAAAAGTCGTAAGTTAAACGAAAAGTACCTATTTCCAATTGGTACAACAACAAGAATACAATAGTTTTGCAAATTAGACCACAAATAAGAACATAAAAGAGATTTACAAAAGCATGGTTAAGAAGTGTGAACGGTCAAAAAGGTTAAAATTATGTGACGCTATATTGGTTAATTAGTATTCCGGATTACCAACTTATTAGAAAGAATAATAAAATATGGCTCTACATCAGCTTTCATACAACTGACTAAATTCTCGTTATAGGCTGATCTCATTGCGATATGACCGTGATATGTATATTTTATTGCGTGCTAATCTATTTATTTATTATGTTACCCTATAGAGTTTTAATAATAATCAATATTGAGTAGTACAGTAACATTCTCTTTACCTTGTACCTGATTAAAGATTTTAAAATAATCTATACATCTAAATAATATAATGAAAAAGTTTTTCGTCTTGCTGTACATACATATACCTAATATTTCATAACGATGCTATTGATATTTTGTTCCTTCCACTTACATATCTTACCTTTCATTATCATACCAGCGCAGATGAATTATCTAAGCAGAGTTCAATTTCTCTTATCAAAGATATAAGTACCAGCACTATTGTTGTTCTTGTACGTCATACCCGCGATTTTAATGACAAAATCTCTCCCATTAAGCAATGTGCATTTATTTCGCGGAAAGTGAAAGTAGAGAATAGAGTGCTGTTTGTTAGATATTGTAATTCAAATATTTTAACAAGAAAAGGTAAAAAAAAGAGAAGCATGCGTTATTTCACGCTTTAGTGTTTATATTGCAAGTAAACGGAAACGTACACATATCCAATAGAATTAAAATCGGAGTAGCCGACTTTTTCAGTTTCTAAAATGTTGGTTTTGAAAAATGTGATATTACTTGTTTGTATTACAGTGATGGGTAGTGAATCATATCGATCTAGGGAAGTAACCCCAGCAGAATGCGATTACGACAAAGATTGGAAGCTATGAGGAATCGACAAAGAAGTATTGCTGGAGTTTGTTACGGTAGGAATTAAAAAATTATATCATTTACAAAAAAACGATTATACTGTTTTTTCAAACTAACACAGATGCAGTAGGATGTTTCGAATTGGGCAATCCGAGATTACCCCTCCAAAAATTACCCGAAAATCCGCACAGCATTGAATTTTCTTGGGCACCCACAGCATTATACTTGTTCTGTTATTATTTTTGGACCATATATACAACAAGGGTCTAGATTATTATCCTGTAGGGCAATATTTTTCACAAACGCATTGCTGTTGACACTTTGTGGTGTATTCTGTGGTAATCTGTGTTATTTCCGGATCTTGAGCGGAAGAGTTGTTTTCGCGAGGATACAGGAGTTCTGTATTTTTGTATCAATTCCAAGTAAAGTTTTGTATGCTGCAACCAGCTATCCATGGTCAACAAGTTTCTGGCATAAAAAAAACTTTCAAAACCATGGCGCGCCAAAGCGTAATTTCAATTTCGAACCCGCTTCCCCGCTCTTAAGACCAGCTGGTATTAGTACAAAGTTTAATGGTTTCTACGTGTCAAAAAACAAATTTACAAAATGTGTTTAAAATTCATAGGTATTACGCCGAACATTAACCAATGGAAAGAAAACAATAAAAAATCTAACCTAATCTAAGCTTTTTAAATCGACGCTCTATAGTATTGTTTTAAGATGTATTTTATTTTAATTTATTGGAAAACAAAACGCATTTTGTACAGTTGAATATAAAAAATAATAAAACCCAACTTCACTTGAATGTGTATTTAATTGCATGGCCATTTCGTTACATACTGCGTAACATCTTCAGCATGACTAACTTAAACAAAACATTTTTTCTTAAATATACGGTACATATTTCAGTGGGCCCATAGCGCTCTAGGCCGTTAATGTGCCGGCGTGGTAGTTTGGCACCTCTTTCAGTTTGAGAAGATCAAGCAACTTGCTGAGACTGAAGTAAATTCATGAAACGGGTCTCCAGATAATATATCTAATAAATAGTTCAATAATAAGTCCACTTTGTTAATCTAAACGAGAGGCCAAACTCCCAGCAGGGCACATTAACGCGTTATAGAGATAAATTTTCTCGAGAAAAGTTTGATGGCCTAAGCGCTATGGGCCGTTAAACTTTCCCGCTTTAGGTATATTATCTGGAGACCCGTTTCATGAATTTACTTCAGTCTCGGCAAGTTGCTTGACCTTCCCAAACTAAAGGAGATGCCAAACTACCATGCCGGCACATTAACGGCCTGGAGCGCTATTGGCCGTTAAACTTTCCCGCTTTAGGTATATTGTCTGGAGAACCGTTTCATCAATTTACTTCAGTCTCGACAAGTTGCTGCATCTTCCCAAACTAAAGGAAAACTACCATGTCGGCACATTAACGGCCTAGAGCGCTATTGGCCGTTAAACTTTCCGCTTTAGGTATATTTTCTGGAGATCCGTTTCATGAATTTACTTCAGTCTCGGCAAGTTGCTTGACCTTCTCAAACTAAAAGAGGTGCCAAACTACCACGCCGGCACATTAACGGCCTACAGCGCTATGGGCGGTTAAACTTTCCCGCTTTAGGTATATTATCTGGAGACCCGTTTCATGAATTTACTTCAGTCTCGGCAAGTTGCTTCATCTTCCCAAGCTAAATTAGAGGCCACAGTACTATGCCGGCACATTAGCGGCCTAGAGCTACATAATTTATATATGAAAATGTGTTCAAATGGCCTTGTTATTGCACTATTTCGCCATTTATAATACTAATCTGTTAATGCCTCAGATCGATCAGAATACAATTCTCCGGGAAAATGTCACTGTGTCCCGGACCAAACGATCTCTCAAATCGCTAGCCGTCTAACCACTGCGCCTATCAACCCCTTTAATACCGGTAATTATAAAAAGTTACAAAGGTAGAAACATACAAATTGAATTCCTGCTACAGATAAACTGTGAAACTGCGCCGTATTCACATGCTTTTTTAAATGTGACGATTAAAGTTGTGGTTGTGATAAATAAAGTTCTTTCAGAGTGTAGTTACGGTTTTATTCTTCTTCATATATAAAATCATCATTATAATATAAAAATATAGCCGGTACGTACAAATTTGGAGGTAATCCCAATCGGGTAAATTCATCTCTTTCGTCTAATATATCGTTTTCTTCTAGTGTTTTGTCCATCTTTAAATTTTTATCATTACATCTGTAAAATACATAATTTTTGACAACCACAATAATATACATTAAATTCTTTTTTACCTCCAAGTATAACTATTACTATCACTGTTGAAGATAGAATATCTTTCCATTATACGAGTGATTGTATCTTCACAGCAAACATCTAAATGTACTTCCTTACAAATTAAAGTATTCACAATTCTTACTGGACGAACCCTTTTAGTCAATAAACCTACCATGTATCTAAATAATCATAGTGTAATAGCTATATAATTTAACGTCTTTTTACTTACCGTTTATCATCAAACCACCAAGGTTTTTGGGACAACGGTCTCCATTTTGTAGATGGTACCTGTATTTCGACATGTGGTATTCTACCATGCGGACAATACGGCACTCGTGCTCCAGTTATAGGATGAACATGATGTTGGATATCACCAGTTTTGGCATCGAACCAATGACTAATATCTTTTCCAGCAAATGCTAATAACGGACGAATACAATCCTGATTTTTGTATTCATCTATTAAAGGAGTGACATTGAATACTTTCCCCAAGAATGAAACCCAACAATCATCTGGTTTATTGTGTATTACCACTTCAAATGGAGCAATGTATATCGGTTTTTCAGGCAGTTCAGTATTAGAGTGCTCTGGAATTTTTATTTTGAACGCCGAAAATAACTGATGATGTGAATCAACAGCCTTGAATTCACTCCCCTCCTTAATCGCCGACATCTTGCTATTCGGATGAAAGAATTATCCGTATTGAAGAACAATACACTGCATATTGAGAAAAAGGACTCTTGAGACTTTTAATCAAATTTCAAAATACCATCTAGAAATGTCAAACTCAAGTTATGTCAACATAACTGATAATATTTGTATGCTTCTCTAAAATTATGTCAATTCCTTGACAACAACATGATTATTGCTACTGCGATTTTCTTTTGCCAATTATTTTTTGATTTTTTAAAATTTACATTAAAAATGAAAAATTATATCTGCGTTGCCTACGTATAGATTGGTATAGATGTGATAGACGAGGGGAGCAGCAATGATTGGTCGAAGTTTAAATTTTTACCAATCGTAGCAAAGTTGTTCGTAGCCTCTCTCAAGTGTTGTTTTTTGCTGAATGCACACAACGATTTATACATCTGAAGTTGCAGTATTGATATGTCCAATGGCATTTTTAATGTCACGTTAAGAGTGCTGCAACTTCAGACTTGTCAATTGGTTGGTCGGATCGGTGTATTATATAAAGTACTTATAAAAAAGGATAGACCCACCCATATGAAAGAAAATAATGTTAGGGGAAGTGGGGGCAGGTTCATCCACATAAAAGTTTATAGGCTACCACTTAACTCAAATGAGATATATAATTTGTTTTACCTTTGTACCTGTACCTGCACATCCTAACGAACATATTCTATGGTATTACAGACTTGTCATACTAGGTATTGATATTTTAGCAAAAATTCACAAATGTGAAAAGTGACAAACGGAGGAACCTACCCCAATCATAGGGCAGATTAACCCATTGAAATCAAACGCGCAAGGAGTGATACTATACGCATTTCAATAAAATATCACCTCCATGAAAAGACAAAATTTTATTGATTGTAACAAAAGTCTAAAATTAATTCAAAATAGGCACCTAATTCTATATTATTTCAAACTTAAAGAATCAAATCTATAATAAAATGTAATGTAAGAGTCCCTACACGCCTCTGTGGAACATTTTAGCTTTGATAGAATATCAGCTTTATTGCAGATTGCTATGTCTTCAATTTCAGGATAATAAAAATTATTACGTTTTCCTCTATGTCTTAGAAATTTTATGCGAAATTGGTCGGATTTATCGATGTTCTCAATAATTTTTCCAATATAGTGGACGTGGGTAGTTTTGGTAGGAAATTTGACTAAAATGTAGTCGTCGATTGACAAATTATCCTCTTTATCTAGAGATGACATTAACATTTCACTTTCTGTATCACTTTGGTTGAATAAATCGTCGGACATTTCTGATTCACTTTCATCCTGGAATATTCTTCTATTTACTTTTACTTGTTTTTTTTTTCTGTTACATTTTGTGATTGATCCATAGCACCATATTTATTTAACATTTTCTTTTTCTACGTCTGCTGTTTTCCTTTCCTTCTTCGGCCTTTTTCTTGTTCTAGCTCCTCAATTCGTTTCTTTTCAGGCATTTCCGTGCATATTCTGCATTTGGCCTCATTACCTTTCATCTTGCGTTTCTTTTTCTCAGTTAGTTAGCCGCGCTGATTCTGGTGATATATTGGTACATTTCTTAATTACTTCGAGTTTATCCGAAGTATCACTTTCCGACACCTGGAAGTTTACAGGCCATAAACCTGCTTTTTTAAAGGAACGGGTGATATTTTTCGGAGAGAAGGCGTCAATAAATGAAGCAGCAGTCAATTTGGGGATATGCCTGATAGTTATAGTCCTATCAGGATGTGAAACAAGCCAGTCATTAAAAGATTGAGAACACTTAGATTTGAATGATCCATAAACACCTATATCAAACGGCTGGAGCCGATGGGAAGTATCTGGCGGAAAGATAATAATTCAATGCCATGCTCCCTGGCATATAAAATTGACGACAGCTACGCGTGGCTTTTATGATTGTCCAATAACAGATATCTGTTATCGGGATTGCAAGAACTGTCTGACAAAATGTTGAAGAATTTTTTGGAAAATATCACTTGTTATCCATGCTGATTTGTTTCCAAATGCAACAGAGCCATTTGGACCTTCATCTACATACTCTTCGATGTTTCTAACCCTAGGAAAAATATATGTATGCTGGGGGTAGTGACTGTCTAACAGCGTTGCTTGGTTGAATCCTATTCCTCTTGCGCAAGGCTGGTATTCTCAGATTTTCTCAAGCTTAAATCGTTGTGTCTTTTCATGAATCCCTGCAAATAATCCATACCAGTCATATCATTCACGTCCCATTAACTATTTTGCATTCCGCCTGTTTTGCAAATTTATAAACAAATTTTCTAATTTGTTTATGAATGAATGTGTGCATGAATGCGCGGCAATTTTCAAAATCCGATATGAAATCAGTAATGGATGAATGTGGTCCATGGATGAACGTGCCCCCACGTTAATTTAATTTATTTGTAGGCCGCTATACAGGTCATTGATCATGTCATACTGGCGTTTAGGTTTAGTGAGAGATGTTAAATTGACGTTTTGATGTCAATATGACGTACTATCCATAGATGCTTGTATTTAATTTATTACCTCAAGTGTCTGAAAAATAAGAACCAGTGACAAAATTTTATAATTGTATGCATACGAAAATGTGTATTCTACGTCTTAGTGTATTTTAGTGAATTGGTGACCCTTTATTTGTGGTCCACATATTCTATGTTATGAACTATTTTTCGAGAAGGATTTATAAGTTTGATGTTGTTTTTCGACCGCTTATTTTAAGCAATAAAATTTTTATGCGGGTTTAGATATTGAAAATATAGATTTACATATTTTATTAGGACCGAAAAAACCCGCATAAAATTTTATTGATTTATAATTTATTGTTTTTAAATATGAAATAATTTGTAAATTTGAGGCTTCATTTTTTGTTTTATCGCCTCTTAAATGTTTGTTCTTCCTTTTTAAATGTGATTGCATATTAATGAAGTTTTTCGTTAAATAAAACACGCCATTCAAAGTTTTTTTTATTTTAATAAATATACAAAAAATCTTACGAAATGTGGAAATTTTATACTTAACAATTCAAACAACAGAAAAATTTAAGCAGAAAAAATGTATTGATTGAAACATGCAGAACTACTTTATGCATTCCATTATGTAAAATGAATGTTTATTTCTTCACCAGGGTCGTATAACACGAAAAGAAAAATTCTATATAAAGAAAAACTTGCATAGTAAGCGGGTTAATATATCTATTTTATGACCCTTATCTACTTATATTTCAATTTCTTCCACTGAAGAAGTATTAACGAAAACATATCTAATATTATATGTTCTGGAATAAATTGGTGTTTAATTAATTGTTGTATCATTGGCCTACAAGTGGAAATATCTCAGGAATTGAAAGATAGTAAGGGATAGTAATATGTTATATTTTTAATACGTTAAATTTTAAATTACAGACACTAAAGTGTGTCGGTGGAAAATGAGCTTTTTGTGATGGAAGTAAAGTTAAATTTATATTAGTAAAAGAAAGAATGTAATGTGCTAATCCAATATTTCAAATATTGAAAAAAGTCACTTTTCCTGAAATTTGCATGCAAGCTGATTCGGCACACATAATTTTTTTAATGAGTATTTTATAGCTTCTAGATAATTTCTAATAAATTTGACAGCTGTCAAAAATGTTCCAAAACTGTAATAAATAAATTATTTCCTAACAGTTTGTACCATTTTTATTATTTGACAGCTTTCAGCATATGACTGCTATACCAGCTAAAACAATAAAAAAATTAATAAATCTTTTTTGTGGGTTTTTCGGTCCTTAATAAAATAAATCTTTATTTCCAATATTTCGTCAACATTCTTTCACTTCTTCGGGAAATTATTATTTAAAAAGAATTGATTAATGTCTGTTTGAAGTAATTCAAAATTTTTTTTCAATGTTAAACAGACAATCTAAATTGTTTTTAAATAATAATTTCCTGAAGAAGTGAAAGAATGTTGACGAAATATTGGAAATAAAGATTTATTTTTATTAAGGACCGAAAAACCCGCAAAAAAAAATGCTTAAAAAAGTGGTCGAAAAACATCAATAATAAAAAAATTAGTACTTCTACAGTTGAGAAGCTTAAAAAATTGTATTGCCTTCAAGTGTCCAAAGTTTTTAAAGAAATTAAAAAAAATGGGAAACAGTTTTCATGATTATGTCAAAACTGTAAAAAAGTAATACATAGATTTTACAATTTCAGAGCTGTCAGATAAATTTTGACAAACACACTTGTCATTTAAAAAAAAATACAATTTGGCAAATGTCAGATATATTTTGACATTTACACCTGTTAAAGTAGAGAGTAGTAAAGAATTTGATTTGCAAAATAATTCTGACAAAAAACAGTAATAAGAAAATAAATGCTAAGATACCTATAACTATGACATGAAGCAGGTGAAATGTTTTGATATTTATAACTGCTAAAATAGCAAAAATCACGGTTTTTACAATTTGGCAGTTATCAGAAAGTTTTGATAGTTATGGTACTAAAAATGGTCAGAAAACAAGTTTTTGTAATTTGGAATATAATAATATATTATAAATGTTGTTATGAATACAAAAACGATGTACACTTGACAATCATTGAGCTGTCAGTTGGGACTCTTCTTTAGTCATGGTTTAAACCAATCTCTAAGCCGCTACGCAAATATATACTATTAACAGTATTTTGTGGTATAAAGATCTCAAATCGATCGGATAAATAGGAATGAATTATATCACGCATTAATCGCGTGCAAACAGCAAAATAAACTACCTACTTTCCTTAATAATGCATTGTATAATAGGAAGGAATAGGAAGAGAGATTGTAATACGATATATTTCTCTCAGTATTTTATGTCAATTAACACTATTTTATGCGTGAAAGAATGATGGGAACGCCTCTGGCTTTCCAATAAACGCAAATGTGTTGATTGCGTATTTTCAGTCTGTTGCTTTGCATAATGAGCGACATAACATGTATTTGTGACAATACTAGCCCATTCCTTGTTCAAATAATCTTACTTCTAATCACTGCCCAGAAATTAGTAAGTGTAGAAACGCTAAACGCTATAAAATGGCGCTATTAAAGAATAATCAAGACCTAATAATTTGCAAGTGAAGTTAAATTCATTGGTTGAGGTGGAGGTAATATAGGTTTCCTGGAATCTCTCAAATCCTTTATTAGAAACATGGCTAGTACGATTACGACAATCTGAAACATTTATTTTATTATTAGTGGTTTTTTGAGAAATATATGTTATACCAGACTTACGTATAAAAGTGCTCCAGTTATAAATAACGCTACTATGATATTACGATATTGAAGTATTTTGTTGAAAAAAATGTCTATGCAATTGTTCATACTCGGGTCTGGGCAATATCGGTCAAAACAACAGTCGTACTGGAATAGAAAAAAAAATAAATTAGGAAAAGCTAATGTAGTAGGTACCATACCATTTTCGACATTTTCTTCGTTTTAATTCCATCTAATTCCAAAACTAAGTTAAGGTCGAAACCAACAAACTTTGATAATGTAATATCATCACCATAACTCACAAATGACGATTTTGTAACAATAAGAGCGCCGATTCCGACAAGAGCCAGACATATTGTACACATAATCAGTAATGCGGTAACCTGAAATGTTTAAATTTGATTGTATTGCTGCATCAACTTAAGCTGAACTTACAAACTGAAGAATGAAGATATTTTGTTTTAATGCTCCTACTATAGTTAGTATCGATAGTGATAAAACTACCATGCCGAAAATTATGAGAAGTTTTCCTACCGGTTGACACAAAACAGTGCAAGTTATACTTTCAATCATCTCACTAAAACCCATAACATTCAAATATAACGTGAGTGACTCCACTGACACTTTACCGAGGTAAGTGCAACCCATGATAAAGCCGGTAAGACCCAACATCTGTAATGGATACAAAGATTAATAAGATACAAAAAGGCTGCTAAAACGCTTGCAAATTTTAAGATGGCGTAGAGTAACTGAACTGTTAAAATAGCTAAAATTGAAAGTTTTTTTGGCCTATTGCTTCTTCGGCTAGTAAAAGTATAAGAAAAAGTTGAAAATTCATGGAGAAAATTCGCTATTTTGTTTGGCTACATATGCATACCAATAAAGAAAATAGCCTATGCAGTCTATTATTTAATCAATGCTAGAAAAGAAATAAAACGGATAATTGTTGCAATAGATATAGATTAAACAATATAGAGCCTTCAAAGACACCATACTTTATACTTTCAGCATCAAAGAATCAGCATTTATCATTGTCCACTTTGCCCATCTTATTTAGGCTGTACCTTAGAGGATCGTGGTCGGCAAATAAAGCCGTGATGGTGTTGAAGTAGCTCTTGTTGAGGTTCAGCAATAATTTCGCCTTATTGGTTGAAAAATTTATAAACTATTGAGAGTGTGAGCTTTTTTTTCTCCAGTCTCCCACTGCTGAAGATGAGCTCTAATGTGGCTTTTGTTTAGTCAATAGAATGGCTCTGATTCAATGAATCGAGACTCCCTGTCTTTATTTACAAACCCATCGGCAGTCTCATTACTCTCACATCCCCAGTAACCTGCTACCCACGTTAGTGTAACTGTATTCCTGTGGGTTAAAGTCAGGAGACTGAGCAGACAGTTCCACGTTAGCTTGAACTTAAAGGTAAACGTCCCTAGAGGTTTTGGTGCTGTTTGAAAAAAACTGTTGTTGAAATATGAAATTTGTTTACACTTTGGTTAATTGTATGACCCGTAGCATTTAATACTATAAAAAACAAAGCTAGTTTCTACATGTTTCGGCCCTCGAGAAAACAGTCACAATAATTGAGGAAACAAACTCATAATTAAAAGTAATTATTGTAAATTTTGACAATTATCATGTGAAAAGGTAAAAATTAAGGACAATTACAATGCATTTATTCCTTTATTTTGCTTTTTCACATGATAAGTGCCAAAATTTACATTTTTTGCAATATTTACTTATAACCCTCTAAGGACAATATTTTCGTAAAAATTAAAAAAAAAAACCTTCGAAAAATGTTAGTAGGATATTCTGGTAATGGTGACCACACAAATGAAATACCTGTTAAGCCACAATTTTTTTTTTTGATTTTTTTTTTTTGAAAACTCAGAACATAACAAAATCGACACATTCGGCATCTAAGGAATAAATTATTAAATTAAATTACCAAAACATCTGCTTTAGATGAAAATCGTAAAAGCAATTTGAGTTTTTATTTTATAAATACACTGAACATTTTGCGCAATAAAACACTGGACTTGCGTTACAGCCAGGTTTCTTACATAGTCCCCACTTCTCTTGTACAATTGGCCAATAACAGATACCATCCTGGCGGATATTTTTCTGGCCTAAAGGTTTCGTCGCATGCCCTTTTGTCTTCTTCAGGGCCTGTTCATTATCAATGGAACTGCTACTGGGGCGGCTCACTTTTTTTCGCTCTGTACTTTTGCCCTGCTTTAGTAAACATTCTGCTATTTGACTTTTGATGAATTCAAATAAACTGAGTTCATTCTTTTTTGGAACGCCAAAATCGCAGCAATCTCTCCGGTAGAGCAACCAAGAGTTGACCAATGTCAAATCCATGAAATGGAGGAGCAATCGATCCTAGTATTGTGATTCGATAGAGCCCAATCAAAGAATTCATTAGGCCCACACCACCCATAAATAGCTTCATGAGTTTACTTCATCCAAAAGTCCAATATAAGGAACACGTGAGAAATTCCACGACTTTAATCCTATCGAATAACTGAGGAAAGAACTCAACTTAAGTGGTTGTTACAAGACCAATAGTACGTTAAAAAATCTTTTAGGCAACTCGAAAGACAAACCTGAAAGAAGACAAAAGGATTTAATAAAATTGCATGCAATGACTGTGATTAAATTTATACTGGATAAACAGAAAGATCAGTAAAGATTAGATATAACAAACATTTAGGTAATTTTTCGTATAGGAGAGGAGTGATTGATTGATTACTATCAAGACAGGACAGTTTTTGGTTATCCCTAACACTGCGGTCCACTATTGTGCCCCTATTGTGTTATTCCTACCTTGATTTCATTTTACTCAAACAGGGCACAGTTCCTTGATAAGGTTTAAAAGCCTAGTTGGTAAATCTTTCTCCACTGATAAATCAAGTGCGCTTTGCATAGCAACCTAGGTTAACTTTGTGCTTCGCATTCGAAGATGATATGAGAGGCTGTTTCTTCCTCATCCTCATCGTCTGCAGTAGCGCAACGTCTAATTATGAAGGGACATCATATTGACATGGACAATCTCAAATCATTAAAAGCTATATTGGTAGGCCACGAGATCTAGACGCGTATGAAAGTATTTACATGTACAAATACGAAAATCTCTTGCATAGAAGCAGGCTTAGACAAAACAACAGAAGCCAATTTAAGAACAATGATGTATAAAGTAATGAAGAAATGTTGCTAGATATAATATATACAGGGCGAGTCACGACTACTCCCTCGGTCGCTTGTGTCTAAACGCTGAAAGATATGAGTTTCAAATTTTAATCAAATATGTAGGACAATAAGAAGTACATTTTAAAATTATTTGCAAGTATACAGGGTGATTCAAAATGATGATATGATTATTATAAGTTTTCAAATTTAAAATGATAGTGAACGCGTGAATGTGTTATTTTATAGGCGGCAGTAGTGTTTTTTTATTGCGATATTTAATACTTACGACACTATTATTTCTGTGGGATTTAACAATTATTTTATGACGAAATATTTTTTCTATATTTTTTTTTATAAAATCTGTCTCAATATGAACTTAGGACTTTTTAATATAAAATTCTTACTTACTAATAAATATGCACCTGTACTTCTGAATCCTATTTTCAAAATATTTGGTTATTTGCTTGCACATATTCACGCCAATTTGGTCTACAACCACATCAATATTGACTTTTAAATTAACAATTGTGTGTTCTTTTTTTCGTTAAGAATACATCAATCAATGTTACCGAAAAACATTAGACACAAATATAAATCAAACTCTGTTTTTATTGCTTTATACCACATCTGACAGACTTTGGATAATTTTATTCAATTCTTTTTAAACCTTCATAATGAAATATAGTTTCTTCGACTGGAACAGAATCTGGTTCTGGAACTTTCTCTAAATTATGAAAATTGCGAATAATACTTTTATTAGATATTCTAAATACAAAATTCAGGGTGATTCAACGACAGATTAAGAGCACATTCTAAAACTAGGTTTTTTAACATAGTTTTTATTGATACAACATATGTTTATATACAGGGTGGCAAATTTTGAAATTATTTGCAAGTATACAGGGTGATTCAAAAAGTGCAGCATATCAAAATTAGGTTATTTTTAATGGAACACCCTATATTATATAGCAGTTTCGATTCTACGTCATAAATTAGGATAACTTTGTTAATAGTTCTGTATACCTGTCTGCTGCCAATTTCGAGAAATTTTGATTTTTATGAAAATGTCGGCATTCGTGAAAAAATTAAAAACAGGAAAATTGTATGACTTGGACGATTTACATTTGTAAGAAGTTATTTGTGTGCTTTCAATAAACAGGTAGAGTATTTTGATATTATTGGCTACATGACATTAAGCAAAACAATTTATATTTTATATTTTTTCAATTATCAATAACTCTTTCAAGTTAAATGGAAGACCCTGTATTTATTCATGCTATGTGAAAGCACATTAGACCTCCTACCAAAAATTATAAAGATGTCTATATCTAAATGTAACGATTAAAATGTTATTAACGATATTCTCTAAAAACCTAAAATCGAATGTATTTCTCATCTAAATAGGAGGCCATGCTGCTTTAAAATTAGCATATGTTCATCTAGTTGCGACTGTCTTTAATGCTTACATATAAATCATATATTTTAAACAATTATTACGTCTGCTAGATGAAGAATAAAAGAAACAACAATACTCCGCCTACCATTCCTGATAATTTGAAACTAAAATAATAAATAATGTTATTTCACGGACCGTGAGCTCGTACGATACGAATAAAAATCGGCTCATGAGCCCTTAAAACATGTGTCCTGAATGAATTAATTAATCGTTGTGGTGTTGGTGTTACCGATTTTTATCTCTATTATAAATAATGTTAATACGGGTGTCATACGAGTCGATGGCCGCAGTGGTTAACTATTGTTGTGAGAGGACGATAGGTGCCGGGGTTCAATTCTCTGGAGGGACGGTGACATTTTTTCAGAGAGTTTAATCCCGGATCGACTTGCCATTCGCTGTTGGGAGCAAAATGATTAACAGCGCGGCATCATAAAAGGCGATATGATGCTATCACAAAGCCAATTGAACACAACATACACACACAAAAACTACACCGCGAGAGTTGCAGTGATAGCTAGACAAGCGATACAGTTTACGGAGTCACTGCAACTAAGCACCCACCACATTAAAAAAAACACACAAAATGTATTTCATTCAATCACTCCAGGCAATTTACGGGAAAAAAATCTTCTAAAACATTATGCATAGAATAAGATGAACATCTACTGTAATCTTTTTTCATTAGATAATTTATTTATATTTATTCAATTCAAACGAATATTTAGTAGAGTAGACATTTTTTGGAAAATAACTTGTTAAATTCATTTCAATCGAATATATTAAAATTGAATGTGGTTGACAATTTTATATCTTATTTATTTATTTTTTGGCTAACATATTTTATTAATTTGTTTATCTTACAATTCCTTAAGTATTCCCACTTGTAAGTCAATGAAACAGCAAATTAATTATAATACCAATTTATTCCAAACCATATAAAATTATGTTTTCGTTAATAAGACTTCTTCAGTGGAAGAAATTGATTGAAGATGTCTTAATGAAAACATAATTTTGTATGTTCTGGAATAAATTGGTATTATAATTAATTTGCTGTTTCATTGACCTGCAACTGGGAATATTTCAGAAATTGAAAGATAAGTACATAAAGGTCATAATAACATAGATATATTAATTAATTTGTTTATGATATCGGTTACTTAATTATTTTATTTTCAATTCTAATACCATAACTTACCAACGTCCAATATATTATAAACTAAGAGGGAGTTTTCGACATTTTGATATTCGAATAGTCAAATATTGATTCGATTCAAACAAATAATATTCAAATATTCGACGATTAGTAAATTACTTAATAATAATAATAACAATAATAATAATAAGTTTATTGTCATACGTCCTACAGACATTGACATTGTCAGATATACATTAAAAACACATTAATTGTACACTCTTACGTTACTTTTTACAAATTTATGTATTCAGCCGCACAGTAAAATGATTTATTCAATAAATAAGATTTAAGTTTTGATTTAAATCTATGAGCTGGAGTAATATTTTTTATCTCCGTGGGTAGGTGATTATAATATATTATAGCTCTATAGTAAGGATTCCTTTCAAATAGATTTGTCCTGTGAGAAGGTACACTGATATTAGACGCCGACCGCGTGTTCATATCATTTAAAAAAAATATAAGTATTTCAAACAAATACAATGACTAAAGCGGCAATATGCGTAGTTGTTTGAACAGTGGGCGGCAGGAAGTCAAGGAAGATACACCCATCACATATCGAATAATGCGCATCTGCATAAGAAACACACCATTCGCTCCGGCACGGCGCCCCAGAACACCAAACCGTAACGCAGACGAGATTCTACATATGCAAAATAGAACATTCTGAGCGAATTTGCTGTGACTGTGCCTCTTAAATTACGCATGCCAAATAGAGCAGATGAGAGCTTACGCTCTACGTAGGAACAGTGATTAACAAATTTCAGATTACTATATATCTACTTGTAGACCCAAAAAACTTGACACAGTTCCGCTCAGGTATAGATTTTCCATTACAATTTACATATAAACTTTCATTTGAAACTATATTTGAATTTTTGAATCTAATCAATCCCGTTTTGTTACCATTCAATACCAGCCCATTCACTGTGCACCACTCAATCATGGAGGTAACGACAGTATTAACAGAACTGGCCAAGGTATTAATTCCAGTAGATGCCACCACACAACTAGTGTCATCAGCAAACTGACATAATCTTGATGGACCCTGAATTGATTTTAAATTGTTGGTGTATATGAAAAATAACACTGGTCCCAGGATCGACCCCTGTGGAACACCATCGGAAACGGCGGTCAAAGACGAATAACATATTTTTCTAACACCATCTACCGTTCCTGTTACAGCCACACAAGTTTTACGATCACGCAAGTAAGATGAAAACAATTCATATGCAACACCGCGAATTCCAATTTCTGACATTTTAGATAACAGTATAGAGTGATCGACTAAGTCAAAAGCTTTAGACATATCAAAGAAAATTCCAGCCACACAATTACGGTTTATCAAGTTCCTCATACACACAGCTCAAGCAGTAGTAGAGCGCGTCAGAGGTTGATTTGCCTGATACGAAACCAAACTGACTATTGAAATAAATTCAATTTTTTGTAAATATCCAGATAGTCTACTATTTATGCATTTTTCAAATACTTTTGCAAATGCTGATGATAATGAAATTGGTCTGTAATTTTCAGGCATGAGATGATTACTCTTTTTATATACTGGTATGGTTTTCATGATTTTCAGGTGATAAGGATAAATACCTTCAACAGAACAACGGTTAATGATATGTACCAGTGGATTCCCAAGTTGACGCTTGATATGTTTTAGAATAGAGCATGGAACGTCGTCAAGCCCAGCGCAGTTTTTAGTGGTTACATCATCGATGATCCGTAACACCTCAGGCATATCAGTGGGGTACAGGTATAAACTATTACTGGGGACACATTGAGTCTCCTCCAAAAATGAAGGAATGTAAGGTTTTTGAACATTACAAAACTGCAAGCAAAACAAGTTTGCAATATTGTTTGGATTAGACGTAATGGCGCCCAAGGAATCTCTTAGTTCTAGTTTTGTATCGCTTATTCTCGTACCGCTTAATTGGTTGATAATATTCCAGCAATCTCTCACTGTTTTCGGAATTTTGTATTAAACGGTCATAGAAAGCCGTTTTTGTAGTTTGTACCTGTAAATAGTACTCTTTTTTCAATTTTTTATATGTTTCAAGAACAGCTGTGTTGTTAGAGGACTTATATATGTGAAACAAATCACGCAGGTCTTGAGCAGTCCGTCTCAAATCCTCAGTATACCAATTTGCAGTAGTTTTCTTATTATTGCGAATTTTTGTAACAGGAAAGCATAAGTTGAAATAATATAAAAATCTATCATGGAATAGCGTAAATACATTTTGTGCATTACTATCTGAATGATTCATTTGAACTTTATCTTACTCTTTAATAATATATTAATAGGATATTCAAATTACTTCAATATAATTTCTAACTTTATTTATCATTAGAATACAACTTACAAGAAATATAATTATCTCCACGCAAATAATTAGAAAGCATGGCCTAAAAAGCATCAGCTTTAGAGCGTTTTTGAAGAATTTCGTTAATAAAATTTTAATCGTTAAATTTAGATATAGACATCTTTATAGTTTTTGGTAGGGGGTTTAATGTGCTTGTGTTCCATTTAACTTGAAAGAGTTATTGATGGTTGAAAAAAATATAAAGTATAAATTGTTGTGTTTAATGTCATGTAGCCAATATCAAAATACTCTACCGGTTTATTGAAAGCACGCTTTGTCAAAATAACTTCTTACAAATGTAAATCGTCCAAGTCATACAGTTTTCCTTGTTTTTAATTTTTTCTAGAAAGCCGGCATTTTTATAAATACCAAATTTTCTCGAAATTGGCTGCAGACAGGTATAGGGAACTATTAACAAAGTTATCCTAAATTATGACGTAGAATCCAAAACTGCTATACAATATAGGGTGTTCCATTAAAATAACCTAACTTTGATATGCTGCACTTTTTTGAATCACCCTGTATACTTGCAAATAATTTTAAAATGTGTTCCGTATCGTTCTACATATTTGATAAAATTTGAAACTCATACGTTTTAGCGTTTAGACACAAGAGACCGAGGGAATAGTCGTGACTCACCCTGTATATAAACATATTGTGTGTGGTATCAATAAAAACTATGTTAAAAAACCTAGTTTTAGAATGTGCTCTTAATCTGTCGTTAATCGCTGCCGAATTTTGTATTTAGAATATCTAATAAAAGTATTATTCGCAATTTTCATAATTTAGAGAAAGTTCCAGAACCAGATTCTGTTCCAGTCGAAGAAACTATATTTCAATATGAAGGTTTAAAGAAGAATTGAATAAAATTATCCAAAGTCTGTCAGATGTGGTATCAGCAATAAAAACAGAGTTTGGATTTATATTTGTGTCTAATTTTTTTCGGTAACATTGATTGATGTATTCTTAACGAAAAAAGAACACACAATTGTTAATTTAAAAGTCAATATTCATGTGGTTGTAGACCAAATTGGCGTGAATATGTGCAAGCAAATAACCAAATATTTTGAAAATAGGATCATGACATTCAGAAGTACAGGTGCATATTTATTAGTAAGTAAGAATTTTATTTTAAAAAGTCCTAAGTTCATATTGAGACAGATTTTATAAAAAAAAATATAGAAAAAATATTTCGTCATAAAATAATTGTTAAATCCCCACAGAAATAATAAAGTGTCGTAAATATTAAATATCGCAATAAAAAAACACTACTGCCGCCTATAAAAATAACACATTCACGCGTTCACTATCATTTTAAATTTGAAAACTTATAATAATCATAATTCATAAATAATGAAATTGTCTGAAACAAGAAAGTTAATTCGACAAGTAAATATAAAACTTTCAATTTAAACAATTTTCGTATATTTAATTCAGATCACATAAATTTTATTCATAAACATATCCGGGTGTTATTTCTAACATAATACACAAACTTTTACTGCGATTTTATACAAATAATACAAAAAATCAATTCAACAATTTACACATAAATTTTACTTACGATTAATATTGAATTAACTAGTGTTAAATAAATTTTATAATGTTTTCTCGTAAAACCCATCATTTGGCGGTGTCCAACGCTTTAACACAGACCACTGAAACTGAAAATGTGCGTTTTACTGGTAATAAAAAATGTCTATCCTACCGGTAGTTGTCGAAATATATATTTATAAACAGCGTAGCCGCGCTTCACTAAGTCTGGCGACAACGCACAGTGGTCGATTTCGCTAATCTACCTGGACCAATGTCAAAATATAAATTTTCCATCCTGTTGAAAGTTCAGAAGATATTTTTATATTATATACAGTAGCTATCTTTGTTGACAAAAGTTACATGCTACTTGCATCCATGATTCATATGCGTGCGTTTCTAACTTAAATTGGAACGCAAAAGGTCGTTTTTCAAAATTTAGGTCAAAAGATATTAGTCCATCTCGATACAGAAGGAAGTACGTAAAAGGGTAATAAAAGCCAATATAAACAGCAATTAGTAGAAAAACAAGCAATGCTTATTTTACTGGTTCGATTCCAAATTACAGCAACCTTGGATAGCAATCAAACTTCTTAATATTCACATATGTTTATTTTATTCAATGAATGAAATGCACAAAATTCTTAAAAGTATGTCTATACTGTGTCTAAAATTAAGTGTATGTAATTGCTAACTTACCTATTATTAGAGCTACGAAACTCGTTAAATTAGCAAGTTGGTGCGTGTGATAAAATGATATTTATTGTATTACAGTAATGGTTTTTGTGATACTTGTTGAAGTAAACATGTTTTTGTGTTTTCCATTGCATAAACAAGGTTCTCTCAACTAATCATCAAGTAATAAACGCATTAGTTTGCATCTAGGTTTTATTTTTGACAGGGAGACCAAATTAGAACTTCTTTGGTCTAACAAAATGCACTAACGACGAGTTTTTTCCCCCTTGGCGTTGAGGGATCTAAGCCCATTTTCCACATTTGAATTCATAAGCGCACATCTCCTTTAAACTTTAATATCGCAATCTTTCACAAACCCGATCAATATATTCTTGCATCATTGCTCCTGAGCAGTAGTACTATTGAAGTTGGTAGTGGTAGGTACTCCAAATTCTATCAGTTTCGCAAAAAATCTGTACCGCTCTCGTTCAAACCTCTCACAAGCCAAAATGAGGTTGGCTATAATATGCTTGCCATCTACCTTTCCATTTCTCCCTTAAAAAGTACCTCTTCAATTGCAATAAAATCTTCGTTTCATAGATCATCTGGTCCAGTACTTCTCCATCGGTTACTGATGCTTTCCGCTAACGCATCTATTTCCTCGTTGGGAATGATTCCTACATGGCCCTTAACCCAGAACAATTTGAGAGAGACTGCACAAGACCTTAAATCCGCACTTCTCGTAATGATGTCCAGCAACACGGGACATTCATGAGCAAACCATTTCCTGTGCTTTAAGGCATTAAGCACACTTTGAGAGTCTGACATAATTGCCACATTCGCGAAACCCCTTTCCCGGATATACTTAAGCCCTTTGACAATTGCCCTCGCCTCCGCAGAAAATTTGCATCATACACCGCGCAACCACAACCATTCTCGGACTTAGAGGCACCTGTGTAGATGATAGTGGTGTTTGAAAGACTGTCTCAGAATGTAGTCGTTTGCTGGAAAAATCGGGTGCCTGATGTTGTACCTCAAACTTTCAATGTATCGATAAGCTACCGCAAGTAAAGGAGATTTTTCTTTTCCCAGTATGGAGTTGTTAAATCCAAGATAGTAACAATTGTGCTATGACCTTTAATCTTCAGCTTTGCTGCGTACTTTACAGCCAAGAATTGTTGGCGTAGTACAACTGGTGGATCTTGGGTCTCTACGTATAAAGCTTTTTTACGGAGTAGACCTCATTGTCCCCACACAAATTCGAAGAACCTTGTTTTGAAGCACTCTTAATCTGTCCAAGTTTTTCTTGTTAGCGCTTCCGAAGAGAATACATCCGTAGTCCATGTGCGGCCTAATACACCCATTGTAGAACAACTTGGCTACAAAGATATCAGCGGCCCCATCTGACTTTTACAACACTTCTCAAGAGGTTGATATACTTCTCACATTTAACCACGACAAGATTTATGCGGCAAGCCCAGCTAAGTTTATTGTCTATAATAAGTCCTAAATACTTAACAGAATCCTTAACGGCTATCAAATTGTTGTCCAATAGGATGTTTTCACCTGGGTGGGTTCTATGGCGTGAGAAAAATATGACATTTATTTTTTCCTATGGATAAATCAAAACCATTTGCCAAAAACCATTTATTTGATTGTGCCATTACGTGCGAGACTACTTTGGAGGTTTGTGAAAGATTTCTTTGAAACAACAATACATATATCGTCTGCATACTGAATAGTTTTAACACCTATATCAGTAATTTTGTGATAATCTGCTGAATAGATATTGAATAACAGTGGACTTAAAATAGAACCTTGAGCTAATCCAACACTAACTCTTTTTGGTCCTACTAAAACGTCATTGTAAGTGCTAATGTATATCATACGGTTTCTAAAGATATTTACGATGATATCAGCATTTTTTATCAACGACGAGTTATTAGCCGAAACTCTATCTGATTACGAATCAGAGGTATATGATATTTCGGAAAATGTAGATTATATGTTTAAAAATGCCTTTGATACATATACAATAAAGGTCGATATTTTTAGAGGATGAGAGACAGTCCGACATATCCTCACTCCTCACTTTATCTGCATTCAAATTGAATTTACTAGCAAATACACCATCATTGACCAAAGACATACTTATATCTAAAAGGAAAAGAGAGAATCCACAGAGAACGTGATTTGTCCTGTAGATGCCACCCTAGTAAAAGTCTTGTCCTAGTAAAAACAATAAATCACCCGATGTGTTTTATCTCAAACTGGAAGAGTTGCCTCTCCTCGTAGCCGCAAAAACAGCGGAAAAGCCTTGTGTAAATTCAAAATGATTATTCTGCAGGAGGGTGGGACATGATAAAAACGTTCATGTGCGATGTGCCAACCGGGGAGAGCCACATACCAACCACGTGAAAATATTCACCTTGCAAAGAAGGCATATGGCTAAATGAAAAAAAAGACATGCACACGTGCCTGTAGGTCTGGGTAACGAGGCCCTAAAATATCTGTAAAATTTAATATTTTGTTTTTAAGGATATTTTTTTTATAATATTACTTCAATAAATATTTCCAAACAAATACATGCTCTTTAATAAAAACAAAGTTGTGAAAAGGATAATAATCAAAATAATGTGCAAGGAGGCAATGTGGAATAAATAGTCACACAAGTTTTCCTATTAGTTGCCAATTAAATA
>CM043019.1:33024002-33187978 GCA_023690525.1 Holotrichia oblita | reverse complement strand
AAAATTGCAAATCTTCTTGTCTACAGTACAGGCAGGGGTGCTTAATTATCTAAAACTGAGTTCTGATTGCATTATCGAAAATATTTTCCTAAATCACACATATTCTTTTGAAAATTATCTAATCCTGATCTAATATTGATTTAATCAATGCTTGCAATATCAAAAGCTTATGAACGTAGGTGTTTAGGCAAGGTGTGTCGCATAATTTGGTTCGAAGGAGGTCAAGGTTTGTCGGCCAACAAGATCATGGCGACATTTTTTTTTGAGATGCACGCAGCACATTTATTACTTTTAAAAGGGAAAAACAGTTAAACGCTGGGTCGAATTGTAAAGAGCTCATAGGAGACTATATTGAAAAATAATACGTATTTTTGCTGACACATATATATGCACATATTGATCGAGGATCATATATTTAGAATTCCATTTATGCACATCGACTAGTATCAAACTCAATAATCGAATGGCTAACAAATTTTTATTTTTATAGGTATTTGGAGTATTAGCAATTATCGCTGGACTCTTCGCACTCTTCGGACTTGGCCGATTCCTGCTATCATTTTTTCGTATTACTTTTTGTAGGAGGAAGTATAATAGTGGTCGTTGAGTCTACTCGGATATATGGGAGCGCACCAAGAAAATTCTAAATTGTTAAAAATTATAAGAAAATTATTATAGAATAAAAACATCTATTTATACTATGCAATGTTATTTTGTTATTTTTGCAGTACGGTGGTATTATGGTGGGTTTGTTGGTATACCAAATTAGTTATGGTGGCAGCTACCACGATACATAATGGTCATCCCATTGATTGGTTTCCCTAAACAATCCGAAATTAAAAAGGCGTATTATTATTATGGACAAAATCCTGGCATTACCAGCTCTCTTGATAAACTTCAACAAGAGGTCAGTCGAAGTTTATTAGTTGTTTGGTCTGCAGATTTTTAATAATATAGGTTTCAGTTGTCTTGTTGTGGATATTATAACCCGGTATCGATGATGCGGCAGATGGAACATATCCAAGTAGTTGCTGCTTTTTGCAGGAAAAAGAATGTCGTCATCCATTTTTGGATGGTTGTTCTTCACGGATTGAAAGTACTGTTGTTATTGTCGTCTGGACTGTCTTTGCCGTTGCATTGGTTTTACATGTAAGTACATGACACCATAAGATTTGAAAAATGTTATCCGTGTTACTTCCGACTATAAATCGAAATTGTTTTTTTAGATTCTACTCACCACTATGGCCTTCTATTTTGCTTCAGTAATACAAAGAAAGACAGACGCCCAAGCATCTTCAAACAACGCATAAATACGGTAATTTTTAATACTACTTTTAAGATATTTATTTTTGTACATAAAATATTTATTGTAATCCCTATGTAATTAGTTTTATATTTTATTAAAAAAAGAAACATTTAAAAATGTGGTTTTCTTCTACTTGTTGCTAACTATTTATAGACTTAAGAAAATATTTTTTATTCATACTTATTACAATTGATAGTAAAAGTGATCAAGCTCGTTTAATACCAAATAATTTTCTCTAATGACATATCTTCATAAATGTCGGAGAGAGAATAGGAGATAGTCAATGTTTGAAGTTTAATATTTCCGATATTAATCAACCTATTTGAATAATCCTGCACTCGTTTAAAAGAGATGCATTTTGAACAGCATATGTTGCATTAATTAGTTTGAAATAGATAAACTAGAGGTCACTTTCTGCAGCAGTAATTTATTTTTACGATTTTTTAATTAAATGGAACGTTTCTATTGAATTAATGGCTATGCAGCAGCATTAAATTACTTATGTTCTATTGAAAACGGCATTCTGATATCCACTTCTCCATGTATCGCAAAAAAGTAAAAAGCTAGAGACTGTTAAAGATATGAACGTAGTCAGGTAATAACAGAAGATAGGCTTTGAAAACGCCGCATGTCTCTAATGATAATATTAGGAAGAAATGTCAAATTATTTTGTTTGAGCTTGATCTTGACTTTTAGCATTCCAAATGCGTTTTACGAATGATAAGACCGTCAATGTGATAGCAGAATGCAACAAGAGATCCGTCCATATTGGCGTACATCCGTCATTTCGCCCACTGTCTTTTGAGCATGCAAAAGCCCTTAATTTTTATCGCAAATTCTTTGGGAAGATGAGGCAATTTTTCAGAGCAACGATAAAGTAAATTTGCATAATTTATATTACTGGCCTGCTCAAAATCCCCACTCGATGCGGAAGTGCAACATGAGGAACGCTAAGGTGTCAATGTTTGTTGCAGCATATTAGGAAATACAATCATTGCACCCTATTACACCAACCAGTCACTGGTAATCTATTTTGGAGTTTCTTCAGAATGAGCTACCAGTTCTATTAGAAGATATGCCCTTCAAACCACACAAAATAGGTTCCTTCAGTTTGACGACTAATCATCACATTTTTCAATTAATGTTTGGTAACATTTAGATGAAGTTCTTCACTGGATCTCTTGGTGCAGAAGTAGAACACTAAACACTTCAACCCACTAAACACCAAACAAGTTTTAACTAAAACACCGACGCGTTTCGACAGCAACACTGTCATTATCAAGGCGTTAATAAAACTAAATGAAAATAAAACCTACAAATAACAGCTAACCTAAATGTTATGCACGGTCAATCCGATACCCATCATTTGTTTCCGATTAACGAAAACAATGACGAATGCGGGATAGGACCGTTGTCACAGTTCATTACATACGACTTATTTTTGTATATTTCTAAACTTTTCGAAAACATTTAGAAACTTACAGTTGTTTATTTGTCTAATTAATTTAACATTCGTATGATCGATGTTTGTGATCTGTTTCTAAAATGTGTTGGGCAACGCTTTAATTCTCAATTCTATTAAATCTAAGATTAGCCACATGCTCTTTAAATCTAGTTGAGACTGCTCTCCTGGTTTGCCCAATATATTTTTGGATTGTAATCAAATATATATGTTGTTTTCGTAAATACCTGACTTTTCTAAAGGTTGTATTTTATCTTTAGGGTTACCGATGAGACTTCGTAAACTAGTCCCAGGACTGTAAACTATTCTGAGATCTAGTTCTTTGAAGATTTCTCAAACCTCTAGTGATAAAGAGAGCGTAAGGGAGGGTCACAACGGGTGAAAGATTTAACATCCTCTCGAAAAGTCGTAGCTTCTTTTTCACAGTTTTCTTATAATGAAACTTCCTAATTAACTTATAGATATGCTGACACTGCAAACTATTACACTTGGCCGCATTTTTTATAATTTTAAGCTCTTTCTCATACCTCGCCTTGTTCAAGGGTAAAGTGAGGAGTCTGTGGTCCAAAAAATTCAGGCTTGCCATTTTGTGTTGAACACAAGGATGGGAATCTGAAGGAATGTAGCGAAGTGTACTGGTTTCCTTTCTGTACACGTCAAACTCTAATCTGTTGTTATTTCTAATTACTAAAGAATCTAGAAAGGGTAGCCGACCGTTTTCTTCCCTTTCACAAGTGAACTGGTTTCGAACCGATTATTTAATCTATTGAGAAAATATTACATTTTTTAGTATCAAAAATAGCGAAAATGTCATCCACATACCTCAACCAAACCCTAGGAAAATATTCGCTCTCAGATTCCGTCCGATTCAGTCCTTTTCAAAACGGCTCATGAAGAGGTTAACTAGAAGGGTGACAACGAGTTACCCATTGCCGTTCCTTCCAGCTGTTTATAAAAACTCCCGTTGAATTGAAAAATGTTCTGTTTCATACAGATGTCAGTTAAGCGAATATATTCCTGGACACATTGTTGACTCAAACCATTTTGAAGCAACAAGTCTTCAAGGTATGTCAAGGTGTCTGAAATCGGTACACTAGGAAAGAGAGAACTATATACTATAACTAGTATTGGCAAATTACAAAATTCATTGGTCAGCCATTTGGAAACTTGCGGTGCTGCGTCAATTGCCGAAACAATTCGCCTTACCGATTTGCCAGGTTTGTAAATTTTAGGTAAACAATATAATTTAGGGATAACAGGATTGGAAACATATAGCTTACGTCTAACAACGGCAGTAACAAGGTTGCTACAAGCTTTAAACACATTGTTGACGTCTCTAATCATTTTCGGTAAAGGATATTGTGAAATAGACTTATAAGGACCAGTACTCAACATTTCATTAACCCGATCATAGTACCTAGTCCTCTTTATCTAAAATAACAAACTTGTTCCTTTTGTCAGCTCTCAAATAAAAACAATCTTTTTCCCGAAAAGTTTTAATGACTTTAATGTTTTCGGATTTCTGAGGTGATTTATAGGATTTCATTTTTTTGAAATAGTATGTTTGCAGGCTTCCCTAACGAACTGTTTTGGGGGCCAGGAAACCGCTGGAGAAGGATTCTATCCCGGCAATAATCCACTCAACATCCGATTCACGAGTCTGCAAATCAAATTTCAATTGTTTATTCAAAAGATTAAGTTTCTGTTCACTAAAAATTTGCGAGAAATGATTTTCTACTATGTTAATGGTATTCATCGGAACATGATGTTTATTCTTAGAAAAACAACCTAACTTTCTTAATTTCCTATCGTGAAAGAATTTCTTATTCTGAACTTTCCTATCGATTGAAATAAACATGTTCCGTTGAAAATCACACCATAGTTGATATTCAACATCATTAAGATCTAATGTTAAAAGTTGGTAAGCTTGAATCTCAAATTTACTGCGTTTGGCAAATAGATATTTGATTTCTGAACGTAACCATTTTTCTTTCGCGTAACGAATGACTTTATCGCTACTTTTGCAATTATTCAAAACAGTAACATTAATAAAGTTTGGAAAAACAGAAAAACGTTTATAAGTTTTCAGAAATCTAATATCTTCGCTAATACACCTAATTTTAGCACTTACCTTATGGTATAAGTTTTGATCCTTGGACCTGGTAGCCATATTGCGAAGTTCTTCACTGGATCTCTTGGTGCAGAAGTAGAACACTAAACACTTCAACCCACTAAACACCAAACAAGTTTTAACTAAACGTCATTGTTTTAATGCCGAATGCGGGATAGGACCGTTGTCAGTTCATTACACATGACTTATGTTTGTATATTTCTAAATGTGTGGGTGTTTTAGTTAGAACTTTTTTGGTGTTTACTGGGTTGAAGTGTTTAGTGTTCAACATTTAGATGAAATATATCAGATGGCTAAGAAGGGAAATTTCCTTTACCTGGCTGACAAGGTCATTCGACTTGACTTGTCTACTTTTATTTGTGTGTGTGTGTGTGTGTTGGGAGGGAAAAAGGAGCGGAAGGAGGGAGGTTAGTAACGGAAATATTAAACTTTAAACATTTACAAATTGATGGTCTTGCCTCTCCTTTATTATGATAGATACGAAAAAATTTCGCTCATGAGAATTATCTGGTATTGAACGGGCTTTCCTGAGATAATAGAAATTTTAGATTTCCACATATGTAGTAGGTAAAATACTTTCCGAGATACAGCCGCTTACCTCGCTTGGTGGCCCACCCTAAAAGCAATAAACACTTTGAACAGTTTGAAAGGATTGGCCTATATGCTAGTTGACCTCTATTGCATGTTGAAAGTTTAAATTCAAATTATAGTTGTCGTTCTGAATAACACCAGCATGAGGTACAAATATGTTATTTCTTGCTCCTTCGATCTCCAATTGGCCAATTTCAACTTGCACCAGGGCACCAGCTACTTCAGGAACACCTCTGTAGTGAAAGGTTCGAGGGTGTTGATCAAAAATTGCTGATAGTGTCATTTTCATTATAACGATCTTTCTGACATTATTACGTATGTGGCAAAAATATAATGACTGTTGTAAATTGTTTACAACTGTTTAATTTGTATTTTCGAGTTCTCGAACTCGATTGTTGCAGTTTGATCAAAACAAAAGAATTACCTAAGTATATAAGTTTTTTAAAACAACGGTAAGATGTTTTCTTACATGATAAGTGATAAGCGCACTCTGTACAGAGTATGTATAATTTTTCTGGTTCGTAACCAATAAAGAACCTCGTGTTCGTACGCACCGCTCTACTTGATTCACAAACGGCGAAAATGTGAGGTAAAAATTGGCTGTGAAGTTAGTACGCGCACAGTTACACAGACGAGTAGTTAAAATCTGATTCGTAAACCGCATGTGAACATGGGGAGCACAGATATTCAAACTGAGGTATCTAACAAATGGAGTGTGGAAAATCTAGTAAAGTACTTCCTGCTGACAGTCAACGTTATATTCGAGGTATACCGCCTGGCATCGTGTGTCAAATTGCTGCATTATAATAAAGTCAATAAAGAAACATGCTGAAGATTCATTTATCGTGCCCGCCAAAACTATTTTTAACTATAAATCACATTGAAATTTTTTCTCAACAATGCTTGAACTGAAATCGCTTGGCATACAGTAACGCTTTAAATAACAGTAGTGTGTGTGTGTGTTTTTACAGACGAAAAGAAATGTGTGTTTTGGGCGATAAAACCATTAATTTTTTTTAATAGCTGCACGTCATTTTTTACATCGTTCCCAGGAGGATAATTTTTTAATACACTTTCGTAAATGCCAAAACCAAAAATATGATACGATATAAATAGTTTACGTTTGTTAAATCGAACGCTCATGCTAGTGTGTTTATTAATTCCGTTTCATTTAAAGAAATGACGGTGGTTCTTTTTTTGTTGTTGTTTGGGTGTCTATTAATGTTTATGTGGTATTCAAAGTATTTAAATATTTTTAACGTAGAACAGATTTTTGATATCATCCCAAGTGTCTTTCTATATAATTGCGGTCCTTGTCCTATTGTATACTTAAGATGTTACAACTCTATTATATTGTTGACTCGGGATCATTGTTCCTGTATACAGTAAGTCCTTAAAGTAATACATAACATTCGTTTTTTAGCTCTCATTGAAATTCTCGGACGGATTAATTTTTATTTTTATTACTGTATTTTCACGTAATAATGAATATTCAGTAAGACCTCATTTAACGCGGTAAACGCGTTCCTGAAGATAGGAGCGCTAAACAAAACAGCGTTATATGAGGTCATTTTAACACATAGTAAATAGGGAAACGGGAATATGCGACCAAAAATAAACACACTTTAATATTAAACCGTAATACTAGTAGAGTAGAGTGGAAGTACTGGCTGTACGACGTTCAGGTCAAAATGGAAGGAAAATTTTGGGGGTAGGCAGCTAAAATCAAACGATGATTTAAAAAATCTCCATTTAATATTCTAAGCTTTTGGTAATTAGTTTTTACCTTCTTCAGAGAAATTTGTGGAGAAGAACAATGCTAACACTAGATTTAAACGTTCTCTGTTTTTATGTCAGACATTAAATTGAACTATTGATCATCAATCGATTTTTAGGGGGCATTTGCACGCCACAGTCATAACGAACGGCATATTAGAGATGTGCTTAGTAGTTCTTTTCAGTGAACTAGTTCCCGCGAACTATTTCACTTCTGCGAACTAGTTCAGTGAACTAGTTCGTGAACAGACTATTAAGCAAAATCATTCCTTCCCATTCACGCATTCACTCGCTTGCCTCGTTCACCAGAAACGGAATTGACTCGCAGCGCCCGTATCCGCACGTGTCCTTAAAGGAACTCGCACACTGAGGCGCGGCGAAGCGAAGGGAAGCGCGGCGAAGCGCCGCGTCGCGCAAGCGAAGTCCGCACATTAAGGCGAAGCGAAGTGAAATAGACGCGAGACCTGATGCGCATGTGCATGATACCTTTAAAACAAAGTACCAACCGAATCTACTGGCTTATCATAGCCTACTGGCCTCTGATCGGAAAACGAAAGTATCCGATAAGTAACGAAAACCTAAAGATTTGGCGCTTCCCGTCTCTATGTACCGCACACTGAGGCGAGGCGAAAGCGGCGCGAGATACTTCGACCGGTTGCTCTGAAAACTTTCCTCGCGACGGCTCTTCGCTTCGCTTCTCCGCGGCGCATCAGTGTGCGGGCATTGATTTGACAACGTGCGTTTTTCTCTGGCGTAATAAATTCGCTTCTCTTCTCTTCGCTTCGCCGCGCCTCAGTGTGCGAGGTCCCTGAGCATTCTCATAGGCCGCTATAACGCTAAATGCGGTAAACAGATGTTTATATACAATCATAATTCTTTTGCCGGTGTTCAAGAACAGACTAAATAATAGATTGAAAAGCACTGGCAAATATAATATCGCACTATATCTAATACACAAATACACGTAATCATTCAAAACATCAGAAATCACAAATATTAAACTAGGGTCTATCAATCTACCGATACATATTAGGTACATGCGAACTGCCCGCTTTATGTGTTTTGCTGTTTCGGCATGAAACCTTAATAGTTCGGCCGAACTAGTTCATTTCGAATCTGTGAACTAGTTCTTTTAGTTCAACTCAAAGAATAGTTCTTTTTAATAGTTCGTTCACGAACTACACATCTCTACGGCATATATTCGAACTAACGCTTTCCAATTGTCAGTATAAATGGCAATATGTGCCTCAATTCAACTATTCTATAAAAAGAATTAATGTTTGGAAGGAAGGTGAGGGGGCAGGAGAAATATGTAAATTAGTGATGTGTAAAACTGCTATTTTTCATTAGCAGCTACAAACTGCTACTGCTACTTTTCGTTAGCAGTTTAAAAAAACTGCTACTTTTTGTAGCAGTTTCTCCTATAGCAGTTTTATATTGCTTTGCTATTACAACGGGATAGAACATATGTCTATAGCGCTGCTACGTCAGAAATATTTACATCGGAAAACTGCTACTAAAAGTAGCAGTTTCTTTTAATATTCGTTAGCAAAATAGCAGTTGCTTCGTAGCAACCCATCACTAATGTAAATTAGTTGAATAAATTGTCTACTTTCTACATTATGAGTTATTTGTATTTATGACTTGGTTAGTTTGAACAATTTTCTGTATGGTAAGACTTCCGTATGTCGACCACTGAATTGGCTGGAATTACTGAGTTCAAAACGGCCCACCTTTTTCTTGGAACGGCACCTTTTCTTTGGAATCAGTCTATGTTATGATACCTAAAAATCGATCTAAAAAGTGCTACTTCTAGGTTATGTTTCGCTAGTGGTTTGACAATGGTTTGACATTTGTGTAAATGGATATCGTTGTTGATATCGTCAAGTTTACGAAATATCATGCGGCAATTTTAGAAGGTTCTTCAGGAATATAAAATAATTATCATTATTTCAGTAACTAAAAATAGTAGTTTGTTGTATTAGGATTAAAAATGTCTCTTTTTCGTCAAGTACAAAATTGTACGAGCATGTTCCATTCGGATTAAAAAAAAGAGACATTTTGATCTTATTATATAATCTACTATTTTTTAGTGTTTTATTAAATTTACAAAGTGAAATTTGATGTTAATGTATACAAATTTACAATTATTTACGTGTCTTACACAATAAATAAATGTGTAAGTAAATATTAAGAAGAAAATTATGAATATTTAGACAGTACTCTGACTAAATTTGAAAGTATTTTTAATATTAAATTCCTTTCAATCTTTACCAACGTCTCTACTGCAAAATAAAAACTGATATTTCGTAATTCTGACTGGATATCAACTGAAAATCTTCACAGAATTGTCAAAACATTAGCGAAACCATAAGCGAAACATAACCTAGAAATTGCACTTTAGATTGATTTTTATGTATCTATATGATCTAGACTAATCTCCGCAGAAAGGGGGTCGTTTTGAATTCAGTAAAATCTGTACTTTCCGTTAAACTGCATGGGAATTGCCAATTCAGTGGTCGACATATGGAAGTTCAGCCATTAATTATGTAAGGAGTACCACAGTCATTAAAAAGAAAATTCTATCACACTCAAATTTAGTAATGCTATCTTGAACCACAACAAATATAAAGCTAATTCGATAACTATTAGAAAAAAGAAAATTGTTTATTTACTTTTGAATTAAATGCAAATTAAATGACATTCTGGTCGTAGCGCCGTAATTTAAGAACTGCTTCATAGTCATTTTTCCGCTGAATGCGATTATTTTGATGCTGCCATCTTATCACGGACAGCTGAACTAACGCAAAAGCAACTTGACAAAAAAAAGAGCTGAATATTACTAGATTAATTGCAAATCTAGTTCTTTTTATATAAAATTATATTTCGGTACAATTTGTGTAAATACAGCGAACTTCTAATTATTCGATTTATGATTTTAGTGTAATACAATATTTCATTTATCTAGCAAAGTGTTTTTGTCTTTTAGAAATAGCGATCATATTGTGAAAATGAGATTTTTTATGAGCTCTAACTGTACTTGTTACACAGTCCCAGTTTATTATTAAATTCAACACTTTCTTTTGTGTTTTGTAAATAAAAATTAGTTTGCGCCTAAGTTGAAAGCCCAATCTATCTTCTATCTCTAATTTTGGCATAAGATGTACCGAAAGATTGCTATATTTACATGTATTTTTCTATATAGCCGACCACTGTAATACCCTCTTAAAACATTCCTCTTTTTAAATTTTCTAATATTTTATAATGTGTTTTTGGTCTGGTAAACTACATTGTTTAAATCTAGTGTTAGCATCGTTCTTCTTTATAAATTTCTCTGAAGAAGTTGAAAACTAATTACCGAAAGCTTAGAATATATTAAATGGAGACTATTTAAATCATCGTTTGATTTTGGCTGCCTATCCCAATATTTTCCTTCCTGTAATACTAGTAATTTGCATTTTATATAACATAAACATTTGCATAAATTATACATATATAAAGTTTATACTTGTGATTAAGATCCTTGCTCTTCTGATATTGTTGATTTTTTTTGGCCAATAAATCGTCTCTAAAAGTTATTTGTCGCTTTCTTTTTCTGTCATTAAGCAAATTTCAGTAGCAGGCGATCGCATCCAAAACTCCTTTTCTTGCTGTTGCACTCCTGTCAAAATTTGGGTCATTCGCCACAATTTGATCTACTATTACAGTTATTGTTTCCAAACTTTTTTTTTGAGAAAGTCTGTAGTAAGTTCTTTTGGTTCATCGTCTTCAGAACCGCTGTTTTCGCCTTCTTCAATTCCTTGTTCTGTCAGTTCCTGAAGGTCGTCGTTGGTAAGGCCTTCACCAGAAACCTGCAGTAGCTCCTCAATATCCTGCTCATCTACATCTCCTAGTCCTGCTGTTTCGACTAGATTGACTATTTGACCAACAATAGGCTCTTCTCGTTGATAATCCTGGGATACCTTCGGCCATATCTTCTTCCATACTCCATTAATGCATTTCTTAGTTAATTCTTGCCAAGAGACGTCGATATTGCCTATGGCATCCAGGATGCTTTATCAATTTGTTGTTGAAATGTACGACGAAGATAATATGCCTTAAAATTTGCAATAACTCCCTGATTCATAGCTGTGTCCATAGGCTGAATTAACGAGGTAGTGTTGGTTGGTAGGAAAACTATTTCCACCGGAGTACAAGTGTTTAAGTCCGAATTGATGCGATAACTTGGGGCGTTATCCAGTAGTAATAATTGGGTTCAAAATAGTTTAGTTCATAGTAACGTTTTACAGACGGATAAAAATGTGTGGTAAACCAATTTTGAAAAATGTCTCTTGTGATCCAAGATTTCTTATTGAATTCCCAAATGATGGGTAGACTATATTTTAGGACTCCTTTCACGGCTCTTGGGGTTTTGGCATGGTACACAAGTAGAGGTTTTAATTTTAAATCGCCATTGGTGTTACTACCCAGAAGAAGGGTGAAACGGTTTTTCACTCGTATCTTCTCTTTCATTCCGAATGTGATTAAAAATATTTATGGCCTTTTGCATGATTATTTTTTGACTCAGCGGCATGTTGCGTTCGATTTCATCATCAATCCAAATGCAAAGATGTTTTTCTATTTCTTTTAAAATATTGCGTCTTGATCGAGTTATCTTTGCTTCAGTAGACGATGTGATAATAGTTGCTGACAACTATTTTGTCTTTGTTTTTTAAAATGGTTCTTATTGTAGAAGTAGTCAAATCTAAAGCATTTACAATGTCAACTTACGTTCACCGTTTTCCAATCGCCTCAACACTTGCATTTTAATGTTAACCGGAATGCTTTTTACTACATTCTCATTATAGAAAATCAGCGTTAATCGAGGTAGCGTTAAACGAGGTCTTACTGTAGATATAAATAATTACAAGTTACAATAAGGTACAAGACAATTCCATTTCCTCCCCTTTTTTTAATCTACCTATAACACATTTAAAAAATTGCACACACCTACAGACAAAGCTGATGGTCTGCTATCATGTTGAAACCAGATTCTGCAATCTAAATTGCTAATTATGTGGAGATCAGGAAACAGTTGAGCCAAATCAGGAATTAATGTTTTTGTACTAAATCCACATAGATTCTCCTGTTAAATTTTGATCAAAGACATAGGAGCCTATGACTACATTTCTTCAGTTTCTTCTTTTGAGTGATTATTAACATGTACAGATTTTGCATCCATATTAATGAAAGTTTTCGTCAAAACACTAACAAATATATCTCTGGACACATATGTGTAGAGTTTGGAATCATACCTACATATGTAACATCAACGTCCATATGCGATTAGAGGTTATCATCTATTAAAGCTCTTCAACCTTCTAACTGATTGTCATGTGCGAGAAAACCAACCACCAATAAGCCAATTACGGAATATAGCGCCATCCATCTATACGCTTCTAGTTCGATTAGATTTGGTACTTAAATTGCCTGTCATAACATGTCATAAAGATGTAAGCTTTTGAATACAATGAAGTAATAATGTGAAGTCACCTAATGAACATATCATAACTGTTATGAAGCTCTTAGAGTGGTACATATTATTAACCAGTCAGTGTCCAAACGAGTACTTTATGTCCATACAGAAGGCTGTATGTCCAGTTAACTCTAGATAAGTATATTGTTTTGAAATTTGTTTATGGTTTGACCTTTCTGGTCCAAATAATGAGCATTCTAATATTCATGAGATTTCATGGGAAATCCCGATCTGAAGACTTTGCACGAGGCATTTCTATAAAAACAAAGACACAAACAACACTCAAATTACCTACCTATTTTTCTATTTGTGTATTTTAGGAATTACCATGGAACCTGTTTATTTAACGTTAGTTTATTGATCAGTGGACATCAATTCTGAGCAACTTGTTGGATTTTTTTGAATTAGCAGTTTGTTTCCTTGAGATTTACTTAATTCAAACTTTAACCCTCTAAGAGCTAACCGGACTTACTTTGTTATCAAACTTTGCGGGCCCAAAAAGTAATTTACTTTTCCTTTTGTGTTTGGTTAGCATGAGTAGTAAGTTAAATGCTTATCTATTCCTTTTTTTCTCGTGAGACTAAATTGTTTATGGATATCGAGTCTATGAGATTAAGACTTTCAATATATGTATGTATGTACATAAGTCCAGTCTGAAGATTGTAAGCATTGTTTAATCATCAAAATACTATCAAAGACTTAAAGAAAAAATCCTGTATCTTCAACACTATCAAACTTTAGTCTAAAGTGAATTGTTTATATAGTTGTGTCTAAACTCAACCGCTGGGAAACTCCATCTTTTGCGCCTGATGTGGTGCAAAGTTCTGCTGCATAAAATTTATTAAAACTGCTTAGTATCAACCTTAAAACAACTTATCAACAATTCTCGTGTTCTATTCGGTTCTTAAAGCATAGTTTGAAACTCACACTGCTCATTTGACACACCATCTAACTCACTACATAGGCTGATCCATCTTTTTTCTTTCAGAAGAACTCATAAGTGTCTTAATTTCTTTATTTAGTATTTTGGGCTGCTGATTAAATTTAAAAAATCCTTCAGTATTTTATGTACTTCTGAGCTTGGTGATTGTAATCTTATATCCTCAATTTCCTGATTTTGCCAATCCTATTTGATGTTTTTGCCTCCTGTTTAACATTTATCCTGTGTAATAATAAGTACTTTATTTTTCATAGATAACAGGAGCAGTTCTAATAGGATTTGGGATACGTTCAGTCGTCACAGTGCAAAGATCTGGCCTGAACGTAATGTCTCTTCCCACCATATTCATAATAACTGGATGCATAATAATAATTTTGTCCAGTATTGGATATTCAGGTACTAAAAAAGAAGACCTGGATCGACTAAGAGGCGTAAGTAAGATTTAATATACTTAAAAATTATCACAAACTAGTTTTAACATTACAGTATGCTTGGTTCTTGGTAGTTATACTTTTCATCAAGATTATATGCATCATCATCGCTATTAGCGTAGGTAACCATGCGTTTGGTGTACCTGACGTTGCCAGATATCAAGAAGTTTTCAATCAATATGGTGTTCAAAACAATTCTACTGTACTGGTAGATAAAATACAGAAATCAGTGAGTCAACATAATATACCATAACATTACCAAAACATTCTATAAGATTGTGAAATGGTATTGATCGAATATCTAACACCGGATTATATTTTCAGCTATTTTGTTGTGGTTTTGATGCAGTCGAGTCAATGGCAGACCAAAATAAAATTTATCCAAAATCATGCTGTCTGAATTTGAAGATAGTAGAATGTAAGGACCCATTTTTTCGACGTTGTAAGGTGGAAATTGCACGTGTAATCATTCCAATGTCTACTATTGCGAAGTTCGTTTATTACCCTCTTGTTGTATTAGAGGTAAGTTCTTGAAAAAGTTGTCAGGGTGATAAAAATGAACCGTAATCTTTGAGACACTTATACATAGTTGTATTTGTTGAATGCTCGCATTGTACCCACATGTGTTTATGCCTAAAATATTTTTAAAATAATTGCGATTCATTTTCCGTACTGTGTCCAATCTAGTAAAATAGTTATTTACATACAAGGAGAAGCTATTTTATTAATAATGTATTGTATTTAATTTTCAGTTACTATGTATTGTGGCCAGTTGCTATTTCATTTCCATTGTACGGAAGAAAAATTAAAGCAAATACTCGAACAACAACATGAATACAGTGATTTACGAGCTTCTTTTTCTACTTTTTAATATTTATTTCCTAGTTTCACTGCTAGCGAATTCCTAGGTAACTCAAAAGCAGTGATAAATAGATCGTCATAACCGAGTAAAATAGATTAATTATTGTGGAGTTATTTAAAGGAAAACGTTTAGTGCCAGCTTCATTTACATTTAAATGATTGTTTTAAATGTTTATGCTATTTTAAATATGAAACATTAAAAAAAATATAGCATATATATACAGGGTGAGTCATAACTGGCGACCAAAAACGTACCAGCGCATATGGATCACCCTTCTGAATAAATAACTTTCTATGAACCTATGTCCTAGTATGTATATTTAAGGACCTGCAAGAAGTGAAAGATTTATAATTCATTAATGTAAATATTTATGATACAACCATAAAAATCACGTAAAATGAAATTTATTTAAAAGTACTGATAAATGACATTTTACTTAAATGCTTTATTACAAAAATTGTCCCCTCATTTTAGAAATAGTACTAACAATTTTATTCGTTTAAACGGTAATATGAACTGTCGAAGTATCATGACATTATGAACAATGGCCTTGAAAACATTTTGATTGATTTTTAACTCAGATGTAATATGATTTAGATACATATTGATAGAGCTTATCACAATTTGAACAATTTTTGTAATAATGCATTTAAGTAAAATGTCATTTATCAGTACTTTTAAATAAATTTTGCTCATTGTACGCGATTTTTAATCAGTTTTTATGGTTTTATCCTAAATACTTACATTAATAAATGATAAAACTTTCACTTCTTGTAGTTCCTTAAATATACATACTAAGACATAGGTTCACAGGAAGTTATTTATTCAGAAGGGTGATCCATATACGCTCGTACATGTTTGGTTGCCAGTTATGACTCACCCTGTATAGCAGCATTTAAAATTCATTTTTTTTTAAGTTTTTACAGTTAGAGTAACTGTAAAAACTTTGTGGAAAATACAATAACATTGGAGTATGAACAAGAAAACAGAAAACTCTATATGGTGGTTACGCAAGCATCAATATTTTTAAAATTAGAAATTGATTGTCGGACTTTCAGCATTTATAGAAATTTATTTTTTTCTATTTATCATTGTTTATGAGCCGCCTAGAAATTCAGCACTGCAATGCCCTGTATAGTATGCATACTTAATTTTTTTACAATAATAAACGATTTGAATTAGTACTTGTTTTTTTTTCTTTTGGGCGCTAGTGTACATCGTCCTAAAGGAAACAAAGTTGACCGATTTCATTGCTTACTATTGTATAGTCCCTTAGGGACTAACTAGTTTATAGTTAGCCAAACTTATTCGAGAATATGATCATTACTGGTTACATTGTGATTGACTGGTGGCCTACATATGAATGCACACCGATTCGACTTGACTATATAACTATAATCATATCTGCATACAGAGTGTTTGAATTATTCTGTTATTACATATTTATGTCTTATATGAAATATACAATGCTTTTACTTAACGCATATCATTATGCATTATGCAACACATCTAACAGTATGGTAATATTTAAAAATAAAGTTCCTGTAGAAATTTTTATTTACATATTGACAATTAAAATTTTACAGGTTAGGTTTATATTGTAAATAATCACAACTAAGTGACGGAAAAATAGTTACAATAAATGTTGAAAGTGGTTTCCGTTGTTATCTAAACAAATAGAGGTCTAATATATCGACTTTACAATTTTCTGGTTAGACAGCTTAGGGATATTTATTTGATTACCAACATATTATTTACGTCATCTTACGTTAGAGATTACGTGGGTTTTGACTCAAAAAAGCTGATATACCTACATATATCGTTTTGTATTGATTATTGTAAAAGCCTATTAAATTATCTTTAGAACAATACTACTATCAGATATGCTTTCCTTGCCAACTAAAAATGCGAAGCGATAATGAAACTACTCTGTCACTACTGGGTATTCTAAATTCAAATTGTTTAATTCAAAAATCTAGGCAATGTACAAAAATAATTAAATTTCCGATTCTTGTTTAAATAAGTCTTACAATTTGTGTGTAATTGATAAAAAGCAATATTTAATTTAAAATTTCGAACTTAAGGAGATGTCGGATGACATTGATTAATAAATCAATGTTTATTAGCTACAGGCTATAGTTATAGGATAATATACAGTGTGTCTATAAATGTTTGAAAGGTGTTTGAATTTCCCTCTTTAAATTTTTTGTGTTTAGGTTGGTGCTAAATGCATGCCAGCATCTCTGAGGGAGTAAATGAATAGGAACAAATATAGTAATAAATAATATTTTACCAGAAAGATAATTACAATGAAATTATGTATGTTTTCTAATGCTGGTATCTTAGATTGCACTATACTTACTTTAATTTCAGACTTGAATACTCTATCAAAATTATTATAAAACTATAAAAGTTATTCAAGATAAATTATTATAACATTTGTTCAAAATGCCGTCCATGTAAATTTAAGCACAAATTAACCTTTCCCTTCATACTATTGACCACATTGTGTACAGCTTCCGTTATTGTATATTGTAATTCTTCTAATGGATGGATGTGATTTTTTCATCGCTTACCAATAATAAATATGCAACAGCAGAAAAGTGACAATAAGAAAAGCTTTTCTGGTAATAAAGGAGTGAAATAACAAACTAAATAGACGAAAACGAAAATGCAGAAAACCAAAATAAACAGAGGGACGCTACTGATTATTTGCGGTATAGCTTGAAAAAGCACCAACTTTCATACATTAAAAAAAGCGCGGGCGATTCAAACACCTGGCAATCATTTATATACACACTGTATAACAAAATATGAGAATCCATCCTGATTTTGGCAATTATAGAAAACAAAACATGCAAAAACTGACTTTTCCTTTATTACAAACACAATTTATGTTAAATATATCATGCCCAGTCGAATGGTAAGTGTGTGAAGAATCGTATGCTCATCTTTAATTAAAACAATTTCCTTTACTTTTTCAATGTAATGATAAAAATTTAAAGTTTAACAAGAACTCATGGTTTATCTCCTTTTTCATCTAGTCCTGCTTCATCTGTATCATGTTCATTTTCAGGAAAAAATCCACGACTGAATCATCGTCCATATTTAAATTTATTTCGCTTTCAATGCCATTCTAATTTCTTCTTGCTTTATTTTTATTAGCAGTTATTAATACCCTCGCTTCATTTTTATTTTCATTCTTGTCTTCGATAATGTGGTTAAACTTTCTGCAATTTCTCTTCTTATCATATTTCGTTTTAGAATTCTGGTTGTTTTTCTGTCTTACTAAAGAAGTACTGTAAGTTCTTATTGGACAACTTGTTCTGGATTTGTTGCTCTTTTTCTGTAGAGGAAAACATCGAAGAACACACAGATTCGGTATTTTTTTTCTTTTTTGAAGGAAAAAAATTCTTATACTCTCAAATCATCATAAATGGCAATAGTCATTTCTTTCCAAAGGATGGTCAAATGAGAGTAAGGACCATCAAATATTATTAATTTTGTGCCTTCGAATTTTAGAGCTTCTTTTATGAAGACGTCTTCGAACCAATTAACTGAACTGCAAAGACTTTATTTATTCAAAAGGTGAACAATTACAAACTGCGGTTTTCGCGCCTTTTTGATACCAATTTGAGTAAAGATTTATTCCTTTGCAGTTGATATATAATGACAGGTAGTTTACAATAGCATTACATGAAACTAGAACTATGTAAGTAGTTTTTGTTATGCTTCTAACAACACTATGTGGATTTCTTGATCGGCTTCTACAGAAATATTGGAACCAACCCTGTTTCGTAACAGTTTCTGTTGTTCTGGGATTTGTTTTCTATGTTATGTCGCTCTATCGCTTGTTTAATATTGTTGAAAAAATCATGTAGTATTTCATGTGAAGATGCTTCTGCCCGATTTTTTTGAAAGTTTTGTACTATCCTTTCACTTAGCTAAGTTCTCCATTGTATCTCAAAATCTAAAATTTATTAAAAGTAAACTTGTCATTATACACTTTGTCATTTGTAGCAATATCTATAATTTAACTGGTATCCAGTTCTTTTCAGATAAACTATTTCTGAATGGGTTTTTTCTATCATACAAAGCTTTGTTGTCGGTTAAAGGTGAGTAAATATGTCAGCCAAAATATCTGGCGTTTAAATTGCAGCTGCCTGAATTGGATGGCAGGTAGATAGTCAGTCGTTGAGGAATATTTAAAATTGTATCAATGTTATCAGCCACTCATTATTATCTTTTCTGATTGCAAAATAGAAAAAGGGAAGAAACATCAGTCTAAGGAAAGTTCTTTTGCTATGTATTGGGTGTTGAAGTGGACGTCCAATTTTGAACCTCAGTGTATACAAACACTTTGGGGAGAATTTGTATAAATAGTAAAAAACCGTTAAAGACAATTGAAAATCAATAACTAACTTCCACCAATTACTAACAGTTGATAATCGAATGACATATACGGGAGGTATACACAAATAGATAGCTTCTATTTCAACTACAGTATTTTAATCGTCATAGTAACAATGATTTTTTAAAAGAAATTTGCTCTAACTACAACATAGTTGATTACTGATATTTCACACCACCATATATTAAACATCTTCTGTTAAACGTGCGCATAACCAATTAATTTATTATAAATTATATATTTTTCTTGGCATTTTCCATTAAATTTTTGGCGAACTACGTTAATTGAAAATAACACGCAATATTAAAGATGTTTAGTAAAGTACCAAGGTCGTTATCAGTTCCGTGATATTCTAAAGATTTACTGCAAAACCAAAGTAAATATTAACTTCGCTTCAATTGCCATGACGAATTTATAACTGCTTGATTATAACCGTATCAAATTAAGCAATAGAAATAAGAGATATAGTCGTTTTACCGTAAAAATTTCTAGTATTTAGTAGCAACAAATAAGTACAAGCATATGAAATTTGTTGGAGTTTTTCTGGCGTAAAAAATTACATTAATATTTATGAGATTCCTGTAATCGTACAGGTTTTTTTTTCGACTGTCAATATTGTATAATGTATACTAGGTATACTGGTTTTGTGTGTTGTTTCTAGTAGCCGCTAAATTCAAATAACAGCGGCTAGTGATGGTATTAAAAATAATCATATTATAGGCGCATGTTTGCGTTGTTCGTGGTTAGTATGAAAAGTGGGAGATTGTGTGTTGTTGATACTGTACATCAAATAGCTCTCTCTTTTGTTTAGTGAAGATAATTTTCGAAGCGTGAAACATGGGATTCTTGCGGACTTTTGGAAAATATCTGCTGATTTTTATTAATTTGGTGTTTCAGGTAAAAATTAATAATTTTGTTTTACCTATATAAAACGAGTAATTTTTTTTAACATTATATGTTTATTAGTTAAAAAAATGTAATTTAAGATTTGAATTCGAGACGTAGTTCTTGTAAAACGAAAACATTCTTTTAAGTAAATTTTATGAGCAAGCAAAAAACACCAAAATACGTTGCGGTTTTTGTTATTACATAGAGTGTTATAAATTAGCTGTCAGGTGCTTTAGTATACGTTATTTTGACAATTTATGAATCATGTATTTAATAATAGTTTACGAAGTAATAGAAGACATATTTTTTTAGTCGAATATAAATTATACATATCTATATATAATATAAGTATTTATAGGTTTATAATTGAATAAATCTGACTACTAAAATGTATGCATTGATTGCATTTTAATATTCGCATTATTTAAACCGGAAATCGTTACCAACTCGTTTAATTGAAATTGAATCATGTACGTTAACTTTTTGTTGCATCTTTGCAATCTATAATTTTTACTAATAAACAACGACGTCAAATAATTTAACGTGTGTCCTAGTTTGCAACTAAAACTTGTACGTAACTATGTCTCTTCTTTTTTTATTTTTCTTTTTTTTAAATAAAAAGTACCTACAAACCACTATTATTTATATATCTACAAAACTTTGGGGGGTCGCCAAAATTTCTGAAATCTCTAATTTTAATTGATAAAACGAGAAAAATAAATAGAATATAAATAGCGTGTAATAGAAATTTTATTCAGACATTTACAATTCAAGACAAAGCACTCCAAGCTAAATATTCACTGTTCTTAAATTAGTAAAAAATTAAAATATCGCAATTCAGTATTTCTGGAGTTCAATAATTTTAGTGGTGTGTGTAACATTAAATTAATTAAAAAAACGAACTATGACAAAACTAAAGCAATCTGTAAGTCATAAACAAAACTTAATAAGGGACCTAAAGAAATTATTTAAAAATGGTAAATCCATAATGTTGTGGTGACTACGTATTTCAGTTTGTTTTCGGAGATTGGTTTTTTTGTGTAATGGCTTCTTCTCTTTATAACTATAAGGTCCGTAATACATATCTTATTATTATCTTTATTCGTTACTATACTTTTTATAATTTTTTTCAAATATCTATATAAAAAGTTTGTTCAATATGCTTCAAGGCTGTCACATTTTTCAAATTTATAAAAAGTATGACAAAAATATCAAGTAAATGATAATATTGTAAAGCAAATGTAAATTAAAAAATAAATTATTTAACTGCCGTATTCAGCAGAAGCATTCACTGTTAGCAACTGTTGAGAACAGTTCGAATTGCTCGAACACCCCTCTTGTTTGCCAGATCTGGCTCCGTCCGACTATCATGTCTTTCCTCAACTGAAAAAAAAAGTTTAAAAGGTTGTACATTTTCTTGCAACGAAGAGGTGATAGAAGCTCTGGAGCTTGCAGAGCAAGATAAAAATTTCTTTTCGAAAGGTCTAGAGACGTTGCATATTTGTTGTAATTAATGTGTGTCAATTTAAGAGGAGAGTATGTTGAATAATAAAATATTTGAACTTTCAAATTTTGTTCGTTTTTATAGTAGGCTAAGAATTTTTCAATACCTCCTCGTATAGTTTTGGTATACATATATTGGACCTGGAACTAAGGAGGAAAAATATTTCAATATATTTATTGATTTGTCAAAAGCATTTGACCTTGTCAACCACATATACTCTTGTATATGGCAAGTTGCAACGTTATGGAGTAAATGGAGTCAATTAAATTGGTTTACATCTTACTTTGAAAACATATTTTCTTGATGTTAACATTGGGGTACCTCAAGACTCTGTCTTAGAGCCCGCACTGTTTCTAATTTACATAAATGATCTCCCTGCCAATTTATCTCAAGTACAACAAGTAGTTTTAATCTTAGGTTCACTTGACATACCTGATATGATGTCCGAAGCTGAAACTTCTTTAATAACATCAAGCCTTGGATGACGAATAACCATTTAATTCTCAATAAAGAGAAAAAAACAAAGATTATATAGTTTCATAACAAAATAAAATTAATTCCCAACATAATCATTAATAAGAATGTCTGGGATTTTGTCTCAACAACTTAACATCGCATGTCGACTACTTATGTAAAACACTGTCAAAGACATGTTATGTCTTGAAGAAACTAAAAAGAACCTGTTGCATGTATGTGCTATGCCATTATTTTCTGGGGTGAAACTTTTTATTTTGTATATAAATATAAAGAAGAGTTTTCTGTTTATAATTATTCTCATGAATATCAAACTCATACAAATAATTATCTTCTACCTACGCCTGATAAAAAAGCAATTTACCGAAGAGGTCCTTATTATCTTAGTGGTAATATAAAAAAAAATTATTAACTTTAGTCTGTTTAAAAACAACTTAGGCTTGTAAGATAAGTTCTATTACAAATCAATTGTTATTCTGTTAATGACTATCTGCCATAATTTTTTGATTACATACTGTATTTTTGTTTTTGACTTGTTTCAATGCATATGCTCTTTTTTGTGTTGTTTGCGTAGTGAAATAAATCGTATTATTATTATTATTATATTTTTTTATTTGTTCAAATTTTTTACTGATTTTGAATTTGTGTTTTCATTTAATAAACGGTTTTTAATTTGAAATTATGAGTTGGATTGTAATATTTGAAGTTTTATATACGGTTTGTATATGACAAGTTTATAATGTTGATATTGCTTTTAGTTGTGACTACATGTAAAAATTTCAATGTATCTACGTCAAAACAAGTTAACATATTGTTCTGAAATGCGTCACTATAGGTCGAAAAGAAAACATATTATGTTGATAATTATTATTATTAGTGGCGTTTTGAGTTGTATTTTCCTTCTTTTGCAAACAATTCTATCTCTTGTTTTCATAGTTAGTCATACAGCCACATCTTATAAATTTTGCTTTGATTATGAGTTTCCAACAGTCGTGGTCTGTAGTGTCAACTCTGCTCGAAGATCTTTTAGTTTCAGGTAGTTTTTCAAGGACTTAGTAGTTCTGTTATCTGCTATACAAGCATCTAAAATGTTCCTAACTTTCCTTTTTACATTTTGCTGGCTTAACCTAGAAAAATTTTGTCAAGTGGTCCTGATAATATACAACAAAGTTATAATTTCTGTTCTGTTTGTTTGCATGTCGGTAGTAGAGGTGGTGGCATGCTATTTTTTATCACGAAAGAAGAACCTTTTTGCCCACTTTATGGTAATGGACTAATTAATAATACGAGTAGAAGATGCTGACTAACTTAAATATGTTGTTCAAATAGGCGTTGAAAATGTTCAAACGTTACTAATAGTTGCACCAATAATAACAAAAAGTGAAACAACATTTCGAGAAGCTCTGATGTTATATTTAATGCAATAAATTACATTTAGTGGGAATTAGAAATGAAACAAATTTTGGGTGATTTTTATTTTGACATGTCTAAGGCTTGTTATGAATAGTTAACCTCGTATATCAGCGGTAAAATCGTTAAATGTCGAAAAAAAGGTTGTATTTTCTAAACCTATAATAAATAACTGAGGAATGCGGGAAGGTTCTGTCTTGGGTTACATGAATCATTTAATTTTTTTTTCATCTTTTAATCTTGTATATTGCTCCGTTAAAATGTTATTTATGTCTTGCACGCAGGAAAATATTGCTAATCTAATAGTTAATTTAAAAAAATCTTTGTTTGCTTCGCTAGGAACAGGACACATTATGTTAAAATTAATGTTTTCCTTTACTTTTTTGTATACAATTTTTTATATTTTATTAGATAAACACCTATGATTTAAGTTGTTTAACCGCTACTTTAAAGAAATATGAATTTACAATCCAATTATATTAACGTATGCTGTATAAATAGCATAGCTATGGAAATGTAAATATGCAAGTATGGTATTAATTTCAATAGGTATACAACTACTTTCCTATAGGTATATAGTTATATACAAAATAAATTCGGAAACTAAAATTAAATATTGAATCGTCACAACTGAAAATAATAATATCTTTACAACAACATTAACGGGTCGATGGCCGCAGTGGTTAGGCGGCTGACTATTGTTGTGAGAGGACGATAGGTGCCGGGGTTCAATTCTCTGGAGGGACGGTGACATTTTTTCAGAGAGTTTAATCCCGGATCGAATTCGCTGTTGGGAGCAAAGTGATTAAAGCGCGGCATCATAAAAGGCGATATGATGCTGTCACAAAGCCATTTAAACACAACTTACACACACTAAAACTACACCGCAAGAGTTGCAGTGATAGCCAGACAAGTGATACAGCTTACGGAGTCACTGCAACTAAGCACCCACCACACATTAAAAAAAATAAATAAATAAATAAATTACAACACACAACAATGTACTCTACTAAAGTTTGTTATTTGTTACCATGTTTTATGGTCGATGGTAGAATACTGTCATTGGCCAACGACGAGTACAATACGCAATCGCACGGCCATCGATGACTGCTACAATTGGACACTACACGCATCTTCTAAGTCGTCCACACCACCCTTTGTGCTGTTATTATCAATACAAAAAAACTCTCTTCTGGTTTCCCAGTAGTTTAATACATTTTTTCATCATGAAGATTTGACATTAAAAGAACATTTTTTTTTATTCTTTTCTAAATACGAAGACACTGTTCTGTACAAGTCATTTGAAACAATTAAAGCATTCCAAAGGCAGTTCCCTCTTTTTTTTCTGGTTGTGATAAGGCAAGCTAATCTGAAGTTCCTCCTGAAAGTTTCTTATTAGAGCCTTTCACTGATCCACAAAGCCTTAATTCCTACAGATCATTTTCAACGAACGATTGGAAAATTTCAAAATCAGTTTCTTTTTATATTTTTTTTCAGGTTGTGTCAAGGTAAGTTAACCTGAAGTGGACCAGTTACCCTTTATGTTTCGTCAACTGTTCAAGTATTCGAAATATGTCTCTCATGTTGTTGACTTCAAAATCAGATTTTGTTGAAAAAATTAGATCTACTTCTTCTAACTCCTTTAAACATGGCATTGTTGAAAATCATGACATCAATTTTAAGGCTTTTTTAAGTTTTGTCCTTTCTGTTTATTTTGTGTCATGGTTTTTGTGCGCTTGACTGGGAGACGCCTCTTCTAAAATATGTCCAAATATTCCTGGAATGTTGTTTGCATGTTTATTGTTTGTTTGAAGGTGTTTGGAGGTGAGATCTTAGTTGTGAGTTTAGTGATTTGGTGATGTATACGTTTTACCTACTTGGTTTATGTATGCTAATTATAGTAAAGTAAAGCATAATTAAATATTATAAAGTTATATCTAGTAACTGCAAAATTTGTTGTTTAATTCTTTTGTTTAAAACCTTAAGTATCTATTTTTATATACCTACATATAAAAGAAAATATATATACTATCGAAATAATTATGTAAGCGTGTTTGGGAAGTTGGGTTTTATTACAGAAGTGATTGCACTACAAATAGTTTTATAATAAGACTTTAGATTCGCGGCTGGAACAATTCTATTGAATTATCTAACACTTTATGTACATTTCGAACATATCTAACCTAGATGCTTGAAATCAAATTCAAACACTTTTGCCAACATTCTTGGACATGTTTTTAGTTAAACTAACTGCCATGTAAAGTGTTTAGTCTCAAGGTCAGAAGCACAGAATCGTCAGTAAAACATCGTTCAGACACATTTGTCCTTTCTGCTTATTCTGTGTCTTGGACATGTAGTTGTTTTTTGACAATCGTCTGAGTGAGTCGATATATGAGTTTCCTTGTGAAAATGGACAAAATCAAGTATCGAGCCATCATTAAATATTATTTGAAAGGCAATAAGGCAAGCTCTGCATTATAATTTATCACAGTGCAATTTTGGACAGCAGAATTTAAGCGTGATCGTACAAGCTTGGGAAAAACTGTATCCACTGACGATAACATTGCTAAAGCTCACCAAAACGATATCCGAATTAAAGTTAGAGCGACAGCAGGGGTTTTGAACATGTTCAAAGAACGTGGTTGTCATATATTGAATCAAGATTTAGACGTGATTTGGGTGCCACGCTTGACGTTAGACCAACAATGTGTTCAAATGAAGAGTTCGGCGTTTAAGCGCAATAAATCAGAATTTTGGCGCCCATTAATTACTGTCGATGAAACTTGGATACACCATTATACGCCCGAAACAAAGATACAACCAAAACAATGGATTGCGAAGAGGTAATCGGCTCCAAAATAAGCAAAAATTGTTTTGTTTCGGCTGGGAAAGTTATGGCGAATGCTTTGCATCGTTATTTGACAAGATAAAGGAAAAAATCGTTAAAAAACAATCACATTTGCAGAACAAAATTATTGTTTCACCAAGACAATGCGTCGTCTTACATCTCAGCGGTTGCTATGGCGAAAATCCAAGAAGTATGGTTTGAATTGCTTAACCACCCTCTTACTCACCAGATCTAGCGCCAAGCGACTTATTTTCGTTCCCAAATCTAAAAATGGCGCCCGGACGACAGATTTCCGTCAAATGAGGAGACCATCTTCGTAAACAAAGACGTGGAGTACTATTTGGACGGGTTGAAGAGATGGGAGACCATGTAGAAAATAAAAATAAATTTGAAGGTGTGTCTGTGTTAGGTTGGAAAATTACCAGAGTACCCTCGTAGATAGGCTCTCATTTATTATCCATAATATTGTTTCTAATTGTTTATAGTTTCTAAATGAAGTCTTTTAATTATAGTAGTAAATTAAAATACATACATTGTTTTTAATTTACTTAAAAATGAAATAAAATAACTTTTGTGTTGGACTAGGTTTTAAATTTTTGAGAGTTCAAATTTACCCAACCTTGAACTTCAATAATTACCTACTGATAAAATTCTCTAGTTTGTTCAGAAATCTATGGAATGCTGCCTAGACATTTAAATCAAGCGAATTACGTTTTTTATTCTGGACAATAAAACCTGAATAAAAAATTATCTTATATTATAGTAGAGTATCGTCTACTATTAAGTTTTTGTCACAATATTAAAGTCAGCACAAACTATATATACCTACAGCGTTAGTAAAAAGTCCCGGAACGGTCGAATAACTTTGTTATTTGAAAATTATGATTTCTGAAATTTGGTATGGGGGTATAGTTAATATAAATGCATTTTATGCAATACAGTTTATATTTTTTTCACTTCCGGTTTAATCGGCAATACGTCCAACTTTTTTTTTTAAACGGAACGCCCAGATTTTTTTAACACTTTTGAATGCAAAATAAAAAACTACGTTCAGGAAGTATTAAGATGTTTATTTTTATTCACAAGAAAGTTAAAAAATTAAAAAAGTGTCCTAATACAGAAAAATCAAGATACCTGTCTATTCAGTTTGCGATTACAATAATTGTTCAAAATGCTCTCCATTTACAATTTGACAAAAATGTAAACGGTCAGTAAAATTTCTTATTGAATTTTGTATTTGTTCTGGAGTGATGCAATTGGCTTTTTGAACTATTCTCTCTTCCAATTTTTCAAGATTATGGGGACGATTTTTGTACACTTGACATTTCAAGTGACCCCAAAAGAAAAAATCTAATGGCGAGAGATCTGGCGAACGTGCTGGCCATTCGATTACTCCTCTACGTCCGATCTAACGTTCCGGAAAAATTTCATTCAAATAATCGCCAAAAACCAAAAATGTGCATTAGGGTGATCACCTATGTTTGCATTTGGAAAGAGGGCCGCAAGTGCTGGAACAACCTCATTTCGCAATAAATTTAAGTAAACGTTGCCAGTTAAATTTCCTCTTATAAAAAATGGTCCTATGATGTTGTTTCCAACAAGGCCAGCCTAGACATTCACCTTTTGAGGACGCTGTGTATGGACTTCTTCAATCCAATGCGGATTTTCAATTGACCAGTAGCGACAATTATGTCTCTTCACAGTGCCGTTGAGACAAAACGTTGCCTCATCTGAAAAAATGATGTGATCTAAAACATTAGGCTGCTGCTCAATCAATTCCGTCATTGTTTCGCAAAAATGTAGTCTACGATCTGGATCATCTTCAGTTAACTCATGGACGGGATACATTTTATAGACTTTCATTCTTGCTGATTTAAGAATCTTATGAGCAGATTTTTGAGAGATCTCATGAATTTGACCTAATTCTGTTGTGGACACGTGATGATTTTCTTCCACTGTAAGTAACACATTCAAACTAGTTTCTTCATCTGTTGCCGTTAATGGACGTCCCCTTCTAGGTAAATCCTTCACCTGACGAAAGACTTTAAACTTTTGAATTGTTCGGCATACCGTACTTTTACTAATGTGACGATCCGGATAAACAGTATTAAACAAAATACGAACCTCTTCAAAAGAACGTTGACGATCACCGTACCCAAGCATCATTAATATCTCAATTCGTTCTGATTCAGTAAGTTTTACTGCCATTTTCAAATGTGTCAATATCTAAAATAAGTAAATTTATAGCGATGCAAAAGTTAAAACGCTTTTAAAATTATCAAATGTGACGGCAAAAAGAATGCAAACACTAAACAACAACTTTTTTCAAAGGTTAGGTTAGGTTAGGTTAGGAGTGGGGTGGCATGCGGGCCTGTTTCACCGCGACCTTTACAGGTCTATTGTGATCCCCTTTACCTTAGAGAACGCTCTCTAGTTTCGCCTTCTTAATCAGACTTATCAAAAGAGCGGCTCTTTTGTGTAGCCGTTGGCTGTAGGGTTCTCTACCCCCATTACTAGAAACCTTGTCCTCGCTAGGCCGTCACAGTGGCACAAAACATGAACTGGGGTTTCTTCTTCCTCTTGACAGAATCTGCAGAGAGCATTTTCTGCCAGGCCTATGTTAAACATATGCCTATTCAGTCTGCAATGGCCGGTCATCAGACTTACTATCATTTTGAGAGTCTTCCTGCCTTTACTCAGTAGGTCTTCAGTAAACTTAGGCCTCTGTTCCCTTAGGAACTCCTTAGCCTGTCTTTGTCCTGGCGATCTTTCCCACCATTCCTTGGACTTGTTTTGTGACCATTCGTAGATGGACCTCTTAATTTGTGATTTGGTAATGCCGAAGGAAGGGGCCACTCCTATGAAAAGCCTTGACGAGCCTCGTCTGGCCAACTCATCGGCCGCCTCGTTTCCCTTCACTCCCGTGTGGCTGGGGACCCAGGCCAAAGTAATTTTCCTTAGGGTGCCCGCCTCATTTAGGGCTCTTACGGAGTCCCAAACCAGGTTTGAGTCAGCACTTGCGGAACTAATCGCTTTAAGTGCTGCTTGGCTGTCAGAGTAAATAGCGACGCTTTTTTCCTGGTTCGGCCCAACTGTCTACTTCTCTGACACAGTGGTGAATCGCAGCAACCTCAGCCTGGAAAATTTTTGAGTCCTTGCTGAAGCTCAATGAAAGGGCCTTGCACCGCTTCTTTCTATAAATGCTAGCTCCTACGCCGTGGTCCGTTTTAGAGCCGTCGGTATACCAGCTTGAGTCCGCTCTTACTGGGGGGCCATATTCCCAGTCCTTCTTATCTGGTATTATAACCTGATATTTTCTATCTAGGTTAAATTTCTGAACCATGGCGTCGCTTGGCGTCCCCGTTAGGGGCGCCGCCTTGAGTTCATCTAGTAGTTTTTGATGTTCTGCACCGTGCGATTTACTTATCGGTGCCTGACTGTGCATGAGTCTGTAAGCTGCAGATCTAGCGCTTCCTTGTATAAAGATTTGTAGCGGTGGCGGGTTTAGAATGACTTCCATTGCGGCTGTGGGGGTCGATCTCATTGCCCCTGTGGCGCACAGACAAGCTAATTTTTGTACGCCACCCAGCGTTCTGGCTGCCCCCGCCTTTGGCCACCAAGCTATAGCTCCGTATGCTATCATGGGTCTGATTACCCTGGTATATAGCCACAGAGTCATTTTGGGGCTAATGCTCCAGTTTTTTCCACATAACCTCCTGCACCTGCCCAAGGCAATAGTAGCTTTGTTGGTTATTTTTTGGATATGCGTATGCCACATGAGCCTTTGATCCAGCCATATCCCTAGATATTTCCTTTTTCCCCACCTATTACTAGTGGTTGCAGACCCTCTAGCGATCTGTTCTTGTGAACGTGACAATAGCATTGACTACTAGCCGCTCTTGTTTGCACCAGCTGTCCACCGTGTTTAGAACTCTTTGCGTCTGTTCCATCAGAACTTTCGGAAATTGCCCTCTAACGACTATTGTCAGGTCGTCAGCATATCCCAGGCAGTGCCCTTTCAAAGGTACCTTGTTTTTTCTGTATTAGGATAAAACTGTTTTAAATAAAAATAAACATCTTAATACTTCCTGAACGTAGTTTTTTATTTTGCATTCAAAAGTGTTAAAAAATCTGGGCGTTCCGTTAAAAAAAAAGTTGGACGAATTGCCGATTAAACCGGAAGTGAAAAAAATATAAACTGTATTGCATAAAATGCATTTATATTAACTATACCCCCATACCAAATTTCAGAAATCATAATTTTCAAATAACAAAGTTATTCGACCGTTCCGGGACTTTTTACTAACGCTGTATATATGTAATTAAGAAAATTATAATGGGATTGGAATGAATAATATTATTATTTAGTTTTTCTAATATGTAGTGTAGTAGTATATTTTTAATGTTTAAACAAATTCGTATAAGAGATTCTGTTATACCTTTTCGTTAATGTATAAAACTCATTAATAGATTGCGTGTCGGTTTTATCAGAGCTACATTAGATTCGCCACAAATATCCGGATTTGGTTCGATAAGTAAATATTATGTATTATATTGCATATTACTTTTTGTACATAGATATACTATATGCATGTAGTATATGATATGCTTTTTATACTGTATAAAATACCTACGTAGCAGTTTTTGTTTTATGTTTAATATAGTATATTTACGACAAGACTAGATTATGTTGACCTATTACAGGTATTCTTGTATACCTGAATGATGGGAACCAGTTATTTTGTTTAATAACAAAATATTGCAACACATACATATGTATACATATGTATATGCATACAATGGATTAAGCAGTAACATTCCTGAAACAAGAAACAATAATGTATGGTAGACAAAAACATGTTTAGTGCGTCATAAGCAGATTACTTACCTACTTAAAAGTAACTAGGGCAAGAAGGAAATGTAAATCATTAGTAATTTAAAACACCCATGCGATAGCTTATCAAGTGGGTATAGCTTACATGACTGACGCGACTGTTTTCCCTACTATTAAATTGCTGGCTGTGAATTTGAATAACAGGTTTTCTATTAATAGTTGTATTAATAAACGTATCGTAGAAAATATGTAGGTGATAATATTAAACTGAGTTGGTTCTTAAGCTAAACAATGAAATTCCAATTTAGAAACATGATACTCTTATCTGATACGTTATTATTGTTTATTAATATTTGTGATATTAAAATATGTAATTATAAAATATAAATTTAGATAAAAATTATTTTATACCTACGATGTGTGAATACGTTAAAAGATTATAAAACGATATCATACAAAAACAACAATGCAACAAACCTATGAATCGTATTATAATGAGCTAAAAATCGTAAAACTGTAGATAAATTCCATATATTATGCCTTAGAAAGTATTATTTAAAGTCTCAATGAAACGTTTAATAGTATTGTGTGTTTAATATTGCATAACATTAACCTAACATTATTTTTACGCTAAATAGCAATTACTAAATGATTATTATTAAATTATACAGGGTTTGAATAAACTAAAGCTTGAGATAGTGCATATGTATATGAGGGACACCTTTTATATTTTTACAATGGTGCTTTTGACATATGTAATCACTATATTCTTAAAGTTTGACATTTGTCAATGAGAAATCCGGGATAGCTTAGAAATCAAGTCAGTAATTTGTTGACAGTGGCAGTTTTAAGACAGTGAGTTTGACAAATGATGGAGATTACTCATTAGATGATCTTTTACGATTATAAAAAAGTCAAACTCCACAAAAATGCATTATATCGCTTCGGTCAATTTTTGGTAATGAAGTACCATCAGAGAAGACAGTTTACAATTGGTTTGCAGCACGTATGAACCGGAAACCAAGCGACAATCTACTTATGGGTGTTCCAAGACGAAGCGAACCCCACTAAAGTTGTTCGGGCAAGGAGCACTTCTAAAACAATAATTGCTTGTTTCTTCGGCTGTACAGGACACATCCTAACAATTCCTTTAGAGGATCGAAGAACTGTTAACACTGAATGGTATACAGTAATTTGTTTCCCAAAAGTTGTAGACGAAATCAGGAAGAACAACCGCAAACGTCGCATTATTCTTAACCACGAAAATGCGAGTTCCCATATAGCACGTCTAACAGTTAACTATTTGAAGGAGAAAATTGTTCAAATAATGTCTCATTCTCCATATTCATCTGATTTGTCGCTGAATGATTTCTTCTTGTTCCCAACTGTGAAACAAAAAATGCGTGGACAGCGATTTTCAACGTCTCAAGAAGCAATCGAAGCCTTTGAAAACCATGTTTTTGAGATACAACCTTCAGAGTGGAAAATTGTTTTGAGAAGTGGTTCGAACGGATGCAATAGTGTATAGACCATAAAGGCGAATATTTTGAAAAACAGTAAAATAGTTTGTTCTCAAAAATTTTGTTTTCTTCCCAGATGTCAATATAACAATAAGTATTTGAATAGTACATTCTCTAAATGTGTTTGCGTACTTGGTGTTTGTAACCTCATAAGAACAAAAGACATAGATTTGAATCTAGAGTAAAATATGTGGCGATAGATTTAGTTTTGACAGCAATTCCTATAAAACTATAGGTCGACCAGAATGCCGTGGCAGTGGTAACGCGTTCTGCGCATGTAGGTGGAGTGTATACGACAATATAACAAGCGTGATATGAGCACTGTCGGCACTTCTCTGACTTAAGCGCAACTGCCACAGGATTCTGGTCGATCTATAACTTATTTTCGCTTTTATTGCACTGTAAACAATGCCAGCTCAGTCACATCTAATTGTTGGGGTTGGACATTCTATTTGTTTATGACGGTTTTTAAGGCTGCAAGTATGTATTACTGAACTTGGAACATGTGAATATTTAAACTGTAGTAAGCCCCATGAAACTGTAACGTTTACGACCTTCAAAAGTAATAAAAATCGAAAAACCGTGGATGGGATAATTAAAACGTTGTGATGCTCTTATTATTTCCAGTGCCTCGACAACCGTAGGTCATATTTTAGCATGATGGTCTCGTATCAAATTTATTTGGCTGGCCGTTTACGACCTTCAAAAGTAATAGAAATCGAAAAACCGTGGATGGGATAATTAAAACGTCGTAATGCTCTTATTATTTCCAGTGCCTCGACACCGACCATAGGTCATATTTTGGCATGATGGTCTCGTACCACACCAACCATCAAATTTATTTGGCTGGCCGTTTACGACCTTCAAAAGTAATAAAAATCGAAAAACCGTGGATGGGATAATTAAAACGTCGTAATGCTCTTATTATTTCCAGTGCCTCAACACCGACCATAGGTCATATTTTGGCATGATGGTCTCGTACCATACCAACCATCAAATTCATTTGACTGGCCGTTTACGACCTTCAAAAGTAATAAAAATTGAAAAATCGTGGATGGGGTAATTAAAACGTCGTGATGCTCTTATTTATTCCAGTGCCTCGACACCGACCATAGGTAATATTTTGGTATCATGGTATCGTACCATATCAACCATCAAATTCATTTGGCTGGCCGTCTACGACCTTGAGAAGTAATAAAAACAGAAAAACCGTGCATGGGATAATTAAAACGTTGTGGTTCACTTATTTATTCGAGTGCCTCGACACCAACCTCAGACAATATTTTAGAATGATGGTCTCGTACCAATTCATCCATCAAATTCATTTGGCTGGCCGTTTATGACCTCCAAAAAACCGTGGATGAGATAATTAAAACGTTGGTTTTTTTATTTTTATTACCTTATTTTAGAAGGTCGTAAACGGCCAGCCTAATGAATTTGATGGACCTCCAATAGTAATAAAAACCGAGGTTTTTCTATTTTACCAAAAGGTCGTAAACGGCCAGCCTAATGAATTTGATGGTCGAGGCCATCATACCAAAATATGACCTATGATCGGTGTCGAACAAGTGAAATACAACGTTTTAATTATCTCATCCACGGTTTTTCGATTTTTATTACTTTTGAAGGTCATAAACGGCCAGCCAAATAAATTTCATGGATGAATTGGTACGAGACCATCATGCTAAAATATTGTCCAAGGTTGGTATCGAGGCACTCTAAGAAATAAGTGAACCACAACGTTTTAATTATCTCATCCACGGTTTTTCGATTTTTATTACTTTTGAAGGTCATAAACGGCCAGCCAAATAAATTTCATGGATGAATTGGTACGAGACCATCATGCTAAAATATTGTCCAAGGTTGGTATCGAGGCACTGTAAGAAATAAGTGAACCACAACGTTTTAATTATCTCATCCACGGTTTTACGATTTTTATTACTTTTGAAGGTCATAAACGGCCAACCAAATGAATTTGATGGATGAATTGGTACGAGACCATCATTCTAAAATATTGTCTGAGGTTGGTGTCGAGGCACTCGAATAAATAAGTGAACCACAACGTTTTAATTATCCCATCCACGGTTTTCGATTTTTATTACAATTATTATCCAAAGAATGTTTAGCGTTTAATTACTCAGCCAGACGTTTCTGCATTTTCAAAACTTGACCACCCCCTTGTCTTGTCCTCATTTGTTCAAAATTTCTGCTTTTTTTATTTTCGTATTTTCAAAATATTTAATTTTTAAATTGAGGGATCAAATTTAAAGTAGCCACAGTTTGAAATTTTCAAAAGTTGTCCATACCATGTCTTTGTATAGATTTGTATCGTTGATAGTTAAGTTTTGAGCTAATTTCGTTTAAATTTCGTCACACATTTCACCAGCTTTTTGCATTTTCGGAATTTCACCACCTCATCGTTTTTTTTTTCTCCCGATTTGGGCTTCTGTCATTTTCGGAGTATCAAGCTTATATGTACTAGGTACCCGTGACCCTTTTTGAATTTTAACAATGCAACGATGCTATCATTTTGTGCCTCGTTGTGTTGATTTGTATCATTCGGAGCGTATTTGTCAGTTAGATCTTTGAAATGTTTATAATTATTGGCCATGTTTAAATTATGCGATTATTTTGTGTCGGCAATAAATTTCAAGTTTTACATTTTTTGTTTCCGTTTTCGAAATATACAAGAAATATATGAATAGTGTAGTCACATTTTGTGGTGGCTACATAAGAATGTTTAAGATAGATTTTCATATAAACTATGAACAACATAACAGAATGAACTCTCATGATGTAATGTCATAGTAGATGTATGTATGTAGATTTCTCAAAGAACTTACTTTTAGTAGAGACAATATTTCAATTGTGTTTGTTGAGACGCAGTTAAACAAAATGGACGATTCTTACAAACGATGTTGCCAGTAGACAAAATACGAACAAAAGACTGAACTTCCGATATGTCCATTTTTTGGTCAACTTCGAAAATAGATATGTCTTTTCAATTTTTGGTTAAAATTTTTTCAAACTTTTCTTGTCATCAAACAATTGCCATTTACAATAATGTTAAACATTTCTCCTTCCATAGTTTAAAAGCGTTCAATTTTTTGTGGGGATACTTTAACGGCGTTGTCAAATATTTTTTCAAATATTTTTTCAGCTGAGTAAGGAGGATGTTCTATAATTTTGATTTTGTTTTCCGCTAAATACTGAACAGTTGTCCCTGCTGCATGGGACGATGCGTATCATGATGTAACATGATTCCCTTTCTTTGCACTTTACTGAACACAGTAGGCAAACAATTTTCAACATACCATTTAGCGCTAACTGTCTGGTATTCTGATCTTCTAATTTAATTGCGCCCACCAAACTTGTACTTCTAAAGAATACTGCGTACATAACTTTTTTCATTGCTCGTTCTTTTTTCACCATCGTATGGGTTTCCCATCTTCATGTATCCAGATTCGGCTCTCTTGGCAAGTGGGAACATCATCGGTGTACGTTTAATCGCCAGTTACAATTTTAGAAATAATTTGATGGCCTCCACCATTCAACATATCTAAAGTTTTTTGGCAAATTCTAACACATTTTTTGCCGATTTTAAACTTTCCTCACACTCATACGCGCTCAAGCCTTTCTTGAAATCATAGTAAATCATAATCCGAAATCTCTCGCGATAACTCCATTTTTTTCGATAACAGAACCTTATTCTATGGACTATTTCTCAGACACTATTCAACCGAATTGCACAAACTAAACTGCTATTGACAGATAAAATAATGCAACATTTAATAAATAACAATTTGTTTTGCACGGGTAACTAGGATTTTTCAATTTAATCTTGTTTTACAGAAAAGCAATTCGTAGAAATGTTTTTCCTATTTAATTCATGTGAATATTTAACTGAATAAAGAAAATTTTCTTCATTTAAACTACAGTAAGAGAATACATAAAGAGTTTTTTTATTGATGTAATTTATAAACAGACGTAAGCGGTGACTTTTTAAGTTGAAAGGCAGTTTTTATCGAAAACCTAAAATCATGCAAATCATCGAATTATAAAAGACTGACATTTTCACTTTAAAACTTTAAAATATTTCAAGTATTGGTATGCTAAAACTTTGCAAACGACTTCTTATACAACAATATACCTTATATTATCTTATGGATAAAAAAAATAGTTAGATATTTGTTTTTCTGACTCACACTTTTTTAGTGAAGACTAGTTTTAAGATATTTATTCATATTAAAAGAATTTATGAAGCTAATTAATCTAAAACGTTTATAAATGTGTACATATACGTGCATTTTATGCAAATATATTTTTCGAAGGTTTTGTGGAGACAAATAGTATATTATGTATAGAATTGTTGTTTAAAGAATTATGTTTTCTATAAAACTTCTCTTGTCCTTTCTAGGTCTTAGGATGTAGTTTAATTGGTTTAGGATTATGGTTCATTTTCTCATACAATAGCTCAGAATTAAGTATGAGTTATATGTTACATAATATCCGATTCATTCCTACTTCATTAATAGTGGTTGGAACCATAATTCTGCTTATATCGTTTGTTGGATGTTGGGGAGCCCTAAAAGAAAATACATTTATGTTAAAATTTGTAAGTATAACTTATAAACAATATTGTTTGGTTATAAAGAGTATTGATTTGTTTTTATTTTACAGTATGCGTGGATTTTACTCTTCATTCTGTTTTTCAAAATGTGGGGCGCCATCTTTATAGCAATTAGTTCCTACCGTGAAAGAGCCCATGCTACCAATGTTTCCGAATTTAAAAACATGTTTGATCAGTACGGTTCGGACAATGGTGATACTTTATTAGTGAATGCTATTCAAAATTCGGTAATTACATATATTATCGTGATTACTTTCGAAATATTTAATCAAATCTGTTTTCAGTTCCAATGCTGTGGTTACGAAAAATCGGAGACCATGGAATTTGTTAACGGAACTTATCCTTGGAGTTGTTGCGGTTCTCCAGAGGATGTATGTGTTCATCCGTTATTTACGGATGGTTGTGTCCAAAGAGTATCCGAAGTTTTGTCACCTATACTGTTAACGATCAGTATTGTTTACTATACTATGGTTGCAGTTCAGGTAACGTAATTTTAAGTCATAATTATTCGCGAAGCTTCATCTAGAAGTAGGTAGCTTTAGTAAATGCCGAATCTGCTATAGTTTACTAGCAAGTATTGTGTGTACACACAATTTGATGAGTTTAAACTTGAATACAAATAAGAAGATCACTATATCTTATCGAGCACATGAATAAATGGCCTTGGAGACACAGATGTTTCTAAAAGAGGTTCACTATTTCAAACTACATTACCAATGTTATTTAGAAGTTAAATTCTAAACGTATCAACATCTTTTTAGTTTACTTTATCAAATAACAGAACTATTTTATGCTGTGCATTTGTGGTCTCTAAAAGACTCATTAAAAAACTGTTATAGATAATGCTCCTTTTGAAAGTTTAGTCTTCACTTGCACTAGTTGAGATTAGTATTTGTAAGTAATGGCAGATGTGTAATTTACAAATCAAATAATCTAAATATACAAAAACTCCCTTAAATGATAGCTAAAATCCGTCAGTTATTTAGTGGAGATAGCGTAGTAAAAATATCTGTTCAAAACGACAAAGTTGCAAGACTCACTAGAAGATTGGTTTTGAAAAATATTATTGGCTTCTCTAGGTTAATTTCCACTAGGAATTCAGATCACTAAAGTGATGCCAACCTAGGGATATTAACAATTCTAACCTCCTTTGAGGAACAGAGAATCTATGATGCAGAAGCCAAATTATTTAACGATTTATATAGAAAATTTGCCAATTGTCGCATGCGAAATCGTAGAGAAATAATATAAACGAAATACGAAGAAAAAAGACGCCATCGTGCAGTATTACCGATCACAACCACGATTTAAAACGATTTTTTAAGGAAAAATTATAACGAAGGGGTTGGAAATAAAGAGTAAACTAATGTAAGACCATTTATTCAAATCAGGTCTTTAAAATTACGACATTTTGTCTGCTATTACTCAATTCTTTTATCAAACCAATTATATAATTGTTATGAGGGCGGTAACTCGAAAAAAAAAATACAACTAGCTATCTGATCTGTGTCTTTTTAATTCAATTTTATTAAATTACATAACATTAACGCGCTTGCACACATGCGAATTATTTTTAAATTCATTCATTTATCTTAATTCAACATTATCCCAATGATAGAGAATTTTAAACTCTTCAAGTTGGCATCATTGATGTTTTCTTCGCATATGTACGAGTCGATGTCAGATTTTGGCTCAGCAGCCGTCTGACGTAGAAGGGGGGTGTTGGTCAGCAGATACCTTATAGTAAGTCCAGTCAACGACAAGGACAGCAAGATGTTAAATTCACCACAATATTTTCAATCATAGATTTTAAAGTAATTAATTAATTTTATATCAGTTAATTTGCACAAATACACACTCAATCATTGTAACAAAATTACATCATCTACGGTGACTCGGTATACCATGATTTTTGACCGGATCCGTAAGAAATTAATCTCGATTTGACGGTTATTGACAGTTGCGAATCGATACGTGTTTCTAGAAGATTGGAAGACAATTGCAAATCAACGGCTACAAACACGCGTGAACTAGCAGCAAACGGTCTCTTTCCGAATAGAACGTCGTCCAGAACGTTTATTTATTCGTAAATTTTATTTTACAACGTTATCACTTAACGGTGCACCGTTGAGCAAAAATAACCGGTCAACATCGAATAAAGATCCATGAAAACACCTAGACTTCAAAGAACACACACACACTTACACACAGTAAGTTAAGGTAACGTAAATTAATTGATTTAAAAATTTAGGAAAAATATTTTATTTGGTAAACAAGAAAAAAAAAACGAAGTCCAAAATATTGTAAAAAAAAATTATAAAATTAATATTTTTTTTAAGTAAATTTTAAGAGTACTTTTTTTTCAAAGTATAAAAACTGTACTATTTAAAGGTAAAATTTATTTTGGAATATTTTAAAAAATTTCAAAGCTAAACTTTGAAATACAAAAATTTACAAAAGTCTTAATTTAAAGTTGGAAAATTTTTCAAAAATTCTGAAAAGTTTAAAAAGGTTAGTAAACTAGTTTGTGGTGATTGCCACGCCATTCTGAACACTAAACTATTTTTAATAGGTTTATTGAATTTAATAAATTATTTTTTTATGTAAACATCTTTCTGACTTGTAATTTTTTTTCTAACTTGTAAAATTTTCACTTGGGTACTTTTCAACGTATGATAAGCTTCTCGTATTCTGTTCTGTCCCGCTGTAGAGCCAAGAATTCGCGAACACTTGAGATTAATTTTTATTAAAACCCTAATTTTTATTTAAAGAGTAAAACTCAAAATTTCCCATTAGAATATATTTTTTTGTATTTTAATTTTATTTTTGTTTTATTTTGTATTGTATATTGTACTTGGCTATGACGCGGTCAAAACCTGGAAGCCCTCATAACAGAGACTCAGACCGTGGGAGTCTTCGATAAAGAATTATATAATTATTTGAGAAATACAGGGTGTTTCATAATATATGCGCAGGACTTCAGGATGTGATAGCTTATCAAAAAATTTGAAAAAAAGTTCCGATCAACTTAAAATGCACCAATTTAATTAAAAAAAATCGTTTTTTGGAATTATCTCCGGAACCGTTTATCGTAAAAAAACAGCTTGTAAGCTAAGTTGTGTTCGAGAAAAAAAAAATTAAGTCATAATTGGTGAAGATTTTGAAGGAGTAGTGGTTGTTTTTCTCTCCAATTTCTACGCCACTGGAAAAAGTACGATTTTGAGACTCCCGTGTGAACCGCCAATGTTTTCTACACAAAAAAGGTACTGTTGGTCATGAGCTCTAAAGTTGACCGTTTTCGAGAAAAATCAACTTTTATGTTATGTGGTTAATGTTTTCTTTTCTTACTTGTTCTAATGTTAGAGTAAAATAAAACTTTTATTTAAAAAAATTTACCATGTTTTTTTCTCGAAAACGGTCCACTTTAGAGCTCATGACCAACAGTACCTTTTTTGCGTAGAAAACGTTGGCGGTTCAAACGGGCGTCTCAAAATCGTACTTTTTCCAGTGGCGTAGAAGTTGGGGAGAAAACAACCACTACCCCTTCAAAATCTTCACCAATTATGACTTAAAAAGATTTTCTCGCACACAACTTAGCTTATTATAAGTAGAAAATGGTTACAAAAGCTGTTTTCTTTATGATAAACGGTTCCGGAGATATTTCCAAAAAACGATTTTTTAAATTAAATTTCAACACCCTGTATCTCGAAAATGGTGCATTTTAGACGGTAAGTTGATAGAAACTTTTTTTCAAATTTTTGGAAAAAGTATCATATCCTGAAGTCCTGTGCATAGATTATGAAACACCCTACATATCTACAAATACAAATCATCAGTATCAATTCCTTTCGGTCTTTTATTTATCGTTCCTTCCTGACAAAAGTCGCCTATGAGACGGATTGATGATTTGTCTTGACGAAAGCACTGTCACATTATTCAATATGTAGTATGAAAGCATGTCCTTTGCACAATTTTGCAATGTAACATGTGATATGCATATTTTTCAGCGTTAAGATTCGGCAATGGTTCAAATCTAAACACTTATAATATAGATTTCTAGCTATCTTTTAAACAGCCAATTATTTTTGGAATTACATTGTATAACTATTTAGATTTCTGTTTTGCCGTGACTGAAAACAAAAGGACTAGTTTTAATAAGTAATATTTTCATTCATTGTAAATTTAATTTAAAATACCTAATTAAAATATGATATTGTATTAATCCTTGTATTTTTTTCCAGATCTTATGCATTGTGATAGCTTTCTGCTTGTCGTCATCGATATCGAAGAAATTAGCTGCAAAACCATTGTACTATAATTTATAATTTGTAATAAATTTTATATATTTTCACTTGTGTAGATATAAGTAAGGTTTTTGTATTATAATAAGACTACTGATGGTAATTCTTTTTTACATTAATAAAGGAATCCATATACGTAAATGAAAAATTGTCTATAGTATGCTTTTTTTTAATGGAAGGAATACAACACTAATTTGTGAAGTTTAACAGAACTGGAAATTAGTTTTAAAGACTGATAGCCAAGACGGCAAGATTATAACTTTTTTCTCAAATTAGTAAATAAGATACCTGTAATGACTGTTACTCTACTTATCTTGTTCTTGCGGTTTATCATCAAAGAATGGATACCAGTCCAGACAAATCTTTAGGATGCTTACGCAGTGAAGAAAATGTATACACTCGATAGTTGGAAGGTCTGCAAGAAAACTCTTGATTTACATCTGCACAAAGTAACTTGTGCGTCAGGTTACCTTTGCATCTTCCTCGCTGTACTCGGTACAGTCAATGTTTTGATGAAGTCTTAAACAGTGATGATGTTTTTGATATCACTTTCTTGAAGCATGATTTGTTCTCATTTCACTGCATCCTAAGAAGAGTGGTGTTTAGTTAAAGCGATGTCAAGACGTAAAATTATCTGTATAATTTTGTTGTAATTTTAAAATAAGTGATAAGCATTTTGAAGAAGTCTTATAGTTTTTAATCTGAAATTAGGAGAGACTGCATTTTGAAATATCAATTCAAAACAGACATGAGATGATTCAAAATCAATTACTTGACTGCTTCAAATTTAAACGCTTGTAACAATGTTTCAGTTAACCAGCCAACTTCCTTTCTTGCTGTGTTTCGGTGCGTAGAAGAGAGTTGAGAAATTTATCAATAGCCAAGCTTTCCCTAACCTTGTCTAGAACTGTAAGATAAGCATTCTGACCCAGCGGCTTCATAGTTCTGTAGAGTGTCTGTGGGTTTCTGCTAGTAATTACGTAAACTTGCTCCATATGATTATAGGTTTTATAAGTTCTGTATTATATTCTCATTCTATTAAATGTATGGCTTGAAGCATTCTCAAGATGTTGCCCCATAGCGTCAGCGCTAAAGTAGATGCTTTGGCGATTTCACTCCCACCATTTACAGTGACAGCTGTTTTAAACAGTATTTGATATTTCTGTAGTGGTGTTTTGCTGTCAAATATTGGTAATTCAACCCTGAAGTATTGGTGCCACTTCATTTTATTCCCTTTATACAATTGCTACAATACAACGTTTATACGAAGCACTTTCCCTATATGTCTAACAGTTGTGATATTAATAAAATAATATCTTTGCTATATATTTAGGTTCACAAATGTTATTATGAACTACATAATGTATGCTACATACTACATATGTACCTACTTGTGTTTATATTTTGTTGCATATCACCGTACATAAAATTTTTTCTTGAAGTACCAAGATCCAAATACACGATTACATTAATAAAACAAATACAATTACAACATATCCAGCATGATTCAATTCTACTCCGATCTTTTTGATAAAAAGATCAAGAGAGCGATTGATAGTAGCAGATAAATCTGCTACTATCATTTAAATATCATTCATTGTTTCTTATCTATTTATTTCAATTTGTATGTCGTTAGGAGTAGCTGTACTTCTATACGGAAAGAACGAACATTGTTCTTATTCATATTGTAAAACCTAGTGCAGTGATAAACATTGGAAGATATGTTTTCATATACAGATGCATATGGAAGACAATAAGTGGCATCTTCTTGGTAAGATTATAAATAGATCCGCTTTGATTAATGCAAGAAAATCTTTAGATAAGCCCATTAAGTTGTATAAATCATATTTTTTAGGTTTTATTAAAATATTATCAAAGCTCTATCTTTGTGAAACATGTAACGTGTGTTTACTATATTGATCATCGTTCTCAATCATGAACAAATCATGAACAAATTACCATCTAAGGAGGAACATAAAATATTTGGGGATATTGAACCAACTTGAACACATATATTTGCAAAATATTTTTACCTGAATCTCTATAGTTAAACAATGCATATATCGAATTAGCACAATTATTGTTCACAAATAAAATTTAAATAATTCGTTTTCCTAGAATTGAATAAAACGTTTTAATTTTCAATGATAGAACTCAATTTAAAATATAAATTTTTACGTACACTAAGCACAATCTTTATGTAAATATTAAATATGTACATAGGTATCCTCAGGGAACAATTATAAGTACCTAACAACAAAGATCACTTCTTTCCGTAGCATACATTTTCTGTATCTTGCAGTGTGTTGTACATCGCACAACATGGGCTTTTTTATAATTTTGTTTTGGAGTTTCCAACACATCTATGGGATAGATTAGATATACAGGCTGGCCCATCAGTGCGTGGAAGCTCGATTAATCCAACACTGTAAAATATATTAAAAAACTTTATGGAGGAAATGTGTAGGTATTCTTAAGCTTCATATTTTAAAATTAGTTGCAACTATACAGGGTGTTCTATAACGCCGTACCAGACCAAACTTTTTTGCATTTTTAAAATCTGCTTATTTTTACGTCCCTCTTTATATACGGTTTGCCGAATCTATACCGAATATTTAGAAAGTTATGACCATTTTTACGTCCAAATTAAGGTGTATTGAGAGAGTTAGTTCCGGCAAGAAACAAAATATACAAACTTTTTCGTACCATTACATGATTTGGCTACGTCTTCTCTTTCCGCTGGTTCAAGAATAGTGTTGCCGTCGAGACGAGAGATTCTCGTCTCTCGTCTCGTTTCATCCTCTCTCGACGAGACGAGAGAGATATTCTCTCTCGAATGAAAGCTCGAGATGAGACAAGAGAAAGACCCTCTCTCGTCGAGAAATTCTCGTTTCTCTCGATTTCTCTCGAGCAGAAAATGTTGGTTTTATAATTTTTATGATTTATTGTGAGTGTTTGCATTGACATATTAAACAGTTAAACCCTTATTCATGTTTCTTATATATATTTTTAGTTAAAAATATGCAAAAAATGATATATACAGTCGAATTTTTGGATCTTGTCCGTTACGTCATTAACAAAGTCGAATTTTTGGATCTTGTCCGTTACGTCATTAACAAAGTCGAATTTTTGGATCTTGTCCGTTACGTCATGAGTAATGTCAGTATGAATCGACTCATATGTCATATTGACATTTCTCTCTAATGTACGTAAAATGTCGGTGATGAATATTTTACGTACAGTCGAATTTTTGGATCTTTTCCGTTACGTCATTAACAGCGTAATGAAACACAAATATACGTAACATATTCATCATTGACATTTAACGTACATTAGAGAGAAATGTCAACATGACATATTAGTCGATTCATACAGACATTACTCATGATGTAACGGACAAGATCCAAAAATTCGACTTTGTTAATGACGTAACGAACAAGATCCAAAAATTCGACTGTATATATTTTCCTAGAAAATAAGTACTTACATAGCAAACTCGTCTTAAGTATTTGCGGGAAGAGTAAAATTAGCATATAACCAGAAATATACAAAATTGTAGTGTAATAAATTAATACAGGTTATACAAAATATTATTATGTCGAGTGACGTCACCAAGTGGACATTTGCACAGTGGATGTAAGAAAAAATGTTTTTTTTAAATTTTAGTTATTTCGGACCTAGTTATGAATATTATTGAGCTAGCAATGCAGGGCAATTATATAACGATTATTTAAATTCAAAATTCAATTATTTTTACAAAAAAATCAATTATTATTACAAATGTCTCAGTAAAGTGGGGTATATTATTACAATATATTTCTTTAAATGTACTGATTTTTTATATTTTTAAAATAAATATAAATAAATAAATAAGCCTTTATTTATTTATTTATATTTATTTTAAAAATTTGACAAATTAATACATTAAATTTTTTTTTATAGATAAACGCGAAATCACAGTATTGTGTAAACTGCGACTTATCTTTCTATAAAAAAATATATTGCATTATTCAAGGATTGAATTGGTTCTTCTAAAATTTGGATTTTGATGGAATGGTTTGCGTCAACAACAAACGGCATTTTTATTAATCATGGTGAATTTTTATAGTTTTATTTTCTTCACCCCCGTTATTATGCAATTAAATAAATAATAAAATAATAACTTTCTATTGGTTGAAAAATAAATCTCTGGCTATGTCACTACTTATTAAATAAATCAGCGAATAAAAGAAAATATTTGTTTACTCGTATGCATAAAATAATTTACTATGGTTCATCATGTTTTTACCTTTTTCATATTTGATATTTGGTTTGAGTCACGAGAGAGACGAGAGACGAGACGAGAGATGGCATCTCTAGAGCGAGAGAAGCGTCCTCTCGTCGAGACGAGAGACCCATTTTATCTCGCCTGACGAGACGAGACGAGAGAAGGCCTTTTCTCGTCTCGTCTCGTCTCGCGGCAACACTATTCAAGAATTTAATTTAAAAAAATTCATTTATACAGGGTGAGTCAAAACTCGGGTCCTTAATTTTCTCATTAAATTTAAATGGAACACCCTATATTTTTTATGATGGTTCGATAGATATTTTCATCGGTTCTTTTATTTTTGTGAACCATTCTCTATACCTAACTCTTTGGGTGCGATGTGTCGTTTTCGAAAACTCAACATCATCTTCTTTTTTTTTAATACGGTCCTGCTTTTTTTTTTTTGGTTGATTTTAAATTCGGTAATATATCATTTGTAATGGCATAAATATGTTTTCACCTTTTTCAGCAATAATTTAAAATTATTCGAGAAAAATCTGCTTAGTCAGAGAAAGCAATTTTTAACAACTCAAAAAAGCAAGCAAAAGTATTAGTTATTAAATTATATAAAATAAAATCATACTATTATAAAACATAGTGAGCTTTGCAGCTTACACATATCTTCAATACGTCAAAGCGTTACATTTTTATCTCTCAGCAGTACTCAAAAAACTGAAGAAAAGAAGAGCTGAACAAAAAGTATGTTTGAAAGATTAATTGCCAACTTATTGCAGTATAGATCATTTTAAAAAGAATTTGTTATTAGAAACAAACCATTTACTCAGCAAATTCAAAACAAGGCGATGTTGTTTGTAACAGAGGACCTTAGAATATCTATTAGAAACGCTGAACAAGTACAGCACATTTTACTTTGCCTGAGAATAAATATGAATCGAAGGGTATTCTGTGAATGGTACACTGGTTTTTTTGCGAAAGTATAATAACTAACCTTTAACAAAAAAAATACTCTGAATCATTAATATCAGAGCAGCATCTCAATTGGACGCAGTCTAATTTAAAAGAATGGCTCAATAATAACTAGCACTAACAGAAAAGAATAACTTTTAATTTCACCAATATGGGGCCATAATTTGATATGATCAACAATATTTTTCACAGTCGCATACGCAGGACATTGATTGCCAATATCTTCCTAAATATGTTTCCTCTTGACCCCTTTAAATACATGTACGAGTATTTAAATGATGGTTCGATACTCTTTTGATTTTTACAACTCGGTCCACATCCTTTTTTTCAATTTTTATTAAGCAACTTTGGATTGACTTTTTGACGTGAAACATGATACTGACACTCTTAATATGTTATTTTTCAATATTTTCTTTATTAACAGAACCGGTTTAGGCTAACTAGACATCAATACATCTTCGATAACTTTATCGATGAATTTGAGGAATATTTCTTTGTTATTTCTTTTGAAATAAAGTCTATAATTTTTGCTGTTGAAGTAATCCATATACCAAACTCACTTTTTTATTTGGAGTTTAACTCCGTCTTTAGTACCTGAAAACGCCAACATCTTATCCAACTATAAATTTTGAATTGAAGAGTTCATTAATTCTTGTTATATGCTTGTTGATTTTTTCACTTATTCGCAACATGAACACTTTTTTCTTTTATGGTGTCAACGATCATATCCCAATTTTTAAGAGAATCTCTGGAAACAAAATCAAAATAATGAATAATATCGTTAAAAATATATATATATTCAAAAGTAAGAAAAAATATATATTTAACCTGTTGAATGCCACATCGACGGTCAGCGAAGGACGAAAAAATTGTCTTCACTGCATTATTTTAAACTTATATTTAAATGATTTGAAAAACTAAGAATTTCTTTTTTGTGCTGTTTTTTTCTGCACAAATAATAATAGGTATTCGTGGCTCGGTTAAATTATTAATTAATAATAACACTTCTTACTGGACTGGCTTTTCAATTACCGACACCTATCAAGAACAAATATTGTGTGTGCTGACTGCAGTAGTTTTGGTCTTCAGTCCTATTATGATCGTAATAGGAGTCACTGAATTTTGGGGTGCAGTAAATCAAAAGAAATGGATGCTAAACCCGCTAAAACTATAATATAATATACAGTATATTTTATCGTATTCATATATGTACATATGTTTGTATTTTAGTATTCAGGTCTCCTTATAGTGATTGCATTTCTGCAAACTTTTATAGGAATATATTTCATATACAGTATTAGAAATGGGGGATCTCAAGGACCCTGGGATTTAAACGAATATGAAGATAGGGAATATATAGACAGAATTCAGAGAAGCGTAAATTATAACAAATAAATATCCATGATAATATATATATATACATATAAATTATTTTGCAGCATAAATGTTGCGGATATTATGGACCATCGGAAATGGTAAATTTTTTAGGTGCTTATCCGGCGAGCTGTTGTAATGATTTTAGTCCATCAATAAGTATTGCTGGTATTGCTATATGTGCCCCCTATAAAAATTGATGCTTGTACACATATATCATATACTTGAAAATAGGAGGTTTTATTTATGGAGCTATCGTTGCATTTGAGGTAATGAAAATAATCATCAGTGATCCTTTCTAGTCTTTTAATGATTCTGTTTCAAAATTTAGATTTTGTGTATTGTGCTTGCTGTCATCGTCGTATGTTCAATCAGAAACGAATATGTATTCTACAGAGTGCGGTTCAAAGCTTAATCAATTCTAAATTGATTTTTTTTGTATTCGTTTCAAATATATTTATGTTAGTTATGTAAACATATTTTTATAGTTCTAAATAAAATACCCCTTTCCTATTAAAAATGAGTTTCATTCATATTACAGTTACGTAACACTTTGGAAGCATCTTAATAATTTGGGAATAAATGCCACAGTGTTGTAGACATCCCACCACATTAAAAAAAAAAAAATTTTTACCTGTTGCTATTAACGACGTGGAACGATGCGTATTTACATATAATATACAGCCAGGCAAGAAGAAGCTATTTGGTGTAAAAAACTAATATCTGTTAACCGTAACCTCTTGCAGATTGTTTTATCATTGTTCAAACGATGTAATTATGTCACTAGTTTATCAAATGAAAAAGAACTACTACAATTTTTAATATCTAATTTACTGGGTCGAAAGAAAATTAGATGTTGAAAAGCTGTCAGGTGTAGTGTGGCCAAAACATCCGCCAAAAATGGCAAAGCTAAGACTTATACACATACTTTCGAACAATATTATTGGCTTTCCTTAAATCCGTATTAAGCCACAGAAAAAGAAGAAGCTTGACCTCCACTAGGAACTTAATTCCTCACCTGCCTTGGGGAATAGAAAATCTGGTGCTAAAATATTTATAGATTTATCCAAATAATCTGTAAATTGTCTGTAACTCTTTTTATTTAAACAATAATGACAATTTATTAGAAACGCATTACCAAATTGTGCCATGTGACTTTTACAACACAAAGCTTACTTATCTATCCTTACCAGGACTTACTAACAGTTTGTATGTAACTAAAGTCAACCTCAGTTGCATACCGAAAAACTGAATCTTAAGTGATATCTAATTGTGTAGTACTTCGTGTAGTGATAAAAGCGTTGGAAGAATATGGCTGATTTTACAGATGTATGGAAGACAATACTGGCTTTTGGTAAGACAATAAATCTGCTTTGATCAATGTGAAAAATATTTTGGGTGTAAATCAATAATTTTGTTTTATATATGCAACTTGATACCATCTTTTTGATTTTATCTGATTTCCATGTTTCCTATGTGAATGCCACAATGGGCAATGGATCAACTCTTTAGTTTAGAAAAAACTAGTCCGCAAGAAAATCTTTACAGCTGAAAGAAAAAATACTTTGCAAAGAATCTTATGTATCTAGAACACAATTGCCGGTAGTTGTCCATACATCATAAAATAGGTATAGTTTATGGAAACTTTATCAAGAGTTTTACCAAGTTTCTTTCTTTTCCAGTATCTCTGTTATTGTTGTTACCAAGATTTTGGCCAACAAAACATGCTGGAAAATATGATTTGATTTTTTTCCAAGACAATTTGGGCCATGTTGATGCGACGACAATGTGAGTGGTTTCAGCAAGACATGAAAGTTATCGAAAAACTATGATTGGACCTTCCCTCGAGAAGATCCGCAGGTAGTTCCCACCGGAAAAAAAAAACACTCCAAGAAACGGTTATCAAGGTAAAAAGATCTTTTTTCGATTTGTTTTTAAATAAGATCCATTTATACTTAATATGAATTAATCTAAGTTAATAGATAAATAGAAATAGAAATTTATATTCTTCACTACATGAATACGAAAACAGTCTTGCTTTCCTCAGTATTATTCTTAGAAAGCTGTTCCGGGGTTTTCCATTACATCCAGTTATTTTTTAAAATATGCACATCTGCTAGGACCAATGACGTTCGAAATCATGTTTTATATTCTTGCTATAGGTAAAAGAGAAGAGAGAACTATACTGGCAACACTGGTTATACACGCTTGTATGTGTATCATGTGACTTCAACAACACAACAAGCTCCCTATTTTCTATATTTACATCTCAGTTTGTCTGTGGTTAAAGCCAGCCGCAGTTTTGTACCGAAAGAACGAATCTCAAGTTGTATATTATTGTAATACCTTGTGCAGTGATAAACCTTGGAAAACATGGGGTTTCTTACGGATATATGGAAGGCCATACTTCTAATAATAAATGTGGTCTTTTTGGTAAGATTATAAATAGACATGTTTTGATCAATGCAACATTTTTTTTTAGTTCGAGTCAATAGTTTTGTTTATATGTATACAACAACAGAGTAATTGATGTAGTTTTAAATTTGGCTTTTGTATTTTAAGCACAAGTTGATAACTTAAATAAAGTTTGAATAAAAACATCGTAGCTGCCAAGTTCCATAGACGTAAGCATTGTAGTAAATAATACGCAATAGATTCTACGTAATTATAAATAATATTCTAAAAGAATTTTGATTAAACGCGTTTTTGTGAATATTACTAACCTGCAAACACAATTGTTAATCGACTGTATATTTCCCCCCAAAAAATACGTTTTATATCTCGAAATTTGGCAGGAAGTTTTGATAGGTACCTACACTTCTTCAATCTGAAAGTAATGTAGTTAGAGTTTAACAAAATATCTTGTACATTCTTCATGTAATTGTCTGCAAATAAGAACTTTTTTATTAGAACTCCTATCAACATTTTGGGCTAGCTTTATAGTTACGTAATATATTCTTCTTATTAGCCGAATTCGCTTTTCGATACTGCCAAGCTTTAAATCAGTAATTACCGAGTATCTCATTTCATACTTCCGGAGGAAATGTTTTACATTTCACATGAAGAAAATACCACTTACACCAGCGGCCATAGTAACTTAAAAAATAGTTGTATAAAAATGATAAGATAATTTATTTCTATGAAATGCATATTCTGTGTTTTGCGCTTGAATATTACACGACGCATCTGTTTTTATAACCTTGGTTTGGAGTTATTAACACATCAGCAAAATACCTAGAGATATACATACTTATGTTGTATACACAGTAAGTATTATAATTCGCAAAATTTATATTACGAAGTTAATCTTTAGCTATAGGTTCGAATAAATGGAATTGTTTTTTGTTGATGCTGACTATAATCTAACTCTAACTTAACTTTTGGTCCATGCATCTACTCTTTGGAATCTTAGATAATGGAGAACCAGTACTTGACTGTCTCCTTATTGGACAATATTAGTTCAATTTGTACTTTTTTTTTCTTCTACTTAACATTATTCACACTCTATTCCATAATTTAAAGTCGCTAATATGTTGAGCAAAATTCTCCATAAATATACATAGGTATGTGCATACAGTGAAAAAAAAAACCATAGAAAAATTCATTCAATTCATTCAATTCATTCAATTCATTTTTTCATTCATTAACATCAGATGAGTCCTCGCACAATTCAAAAGAAATAGCAGAATTACTTGAATGTGATTCATGGTCTTTTTTTGTTCTCTTTTTATTTTTAACACATTTTATTTCTATATTAAATTGCTTCTTCACTTTATTTGTTTTACTATTGGATTTTGTCGTCAATATCTGTTTGTTTCGGTATGGGGAAATGTATTTCTCGTTAACTTTGATCTTTAGTGTCTGATGGACAAAACACTTATTCGGGAAAAATAGATAGATAGATAGATAGATAGCATTTATTCTGTAAGTACATAGTATAGAAAATCGTCAATACAATATATAAAATAGAAAATACAAGTACAAATATAAATACACAAACATAAACAAACAATATTCAATGACTAAAGACTTAAATAGACATACAACGTATTAAAAACTTGTTTTAAAAAATTCATCTATTGTATAGAATGCATGTTGCTGTAGGTGTGTTTTCAATTGTCTTTTGAAAGAATGTAGTGGCAGATCTTTCAACTTCTTTGGAATATGGTTAAATATTTTTATAAGTCTATAGTCGACACCTTTTTGAATTTTTGTATACTTCGCTTGTGGTACATTTAAGTATCCTTTCTCGGTGCCTCGAGTGTAGTGTTGATGTTCCAGTTCATATTTTTTAAAGTAGTTAGCATAGTTCTTTTTCACAAAGAGCGCGGATTCCAGCACATAGATTGAACACAACGTAAGTACACTTATGCATTTAAATAATTCTCTGCACGTCTCCCGTTTCCTTAATTTAAAAATGTTTCTGATACACCTCTTTTGTGCAACAAACACCCGGTTCACGTCTACACTACCACCCCAAAACACAACGCCGTATACCAAGCGTGAGTGTACATACGCGTAATATGCACTCATTGCGGCTTCCACACTCACCGTGTCCGTAAGGATTTTTAGTGCGTACGAGAAACTGCTTATTTTCCCCACTAAATTTTGTAGGTGATTTTTCCAGTTGAGTTTGTTGTTGATACTCAGCCCTAGAAATTTGACTTCTTCCACTGAAGATAGGTTATTTCCATCGTAGGTAAGGTTAAAGTTGGTGAGTGTGTTCGAAAACATTACCACGCCGGTTTTATTTAGGTTCAATTGTAGTCCATTATGTTGGAACCATATGTGTAGGTCTCGTAATATATCCGGCACATTCTCAGCAAGTTCCTCAGCATTAGGAGCTCTGGAAACGAAAGATGTGTCATCGGCGAAAAGAGACAGATTGATTTCTCGAACTTCTGGAAGATCATTCACATAGACCAGATATAGCATTGGCCCCACTATAGAGCCCTGTGGGACGCCTTGGCTAATAGGTTGCCACTCAGAATACCTTCGGCTTCCTGCTCTCGTAACCACTATACGTTGTCTCCTATTTTCCAAATATGACTTGACAAGGTCATTCGCGACACCTCGGACGCCTATGCTAATATGCTGATTAAGAGGATAAAAACTCACCACTTTCCTATGATGATTATTTTGCAACGAAAACATTTTCTTTTCTATTTTCTTGTTCGTAGTAAATACTTAACTTATTAGAAAGCGTTTGAGATTTTCCATTACGTACTTAGGTTCCAAATGGATTATGAAATTAAGCCTATTTTGATCAGAATCTTTCTCGCATACATACGTAGTAATAGATTGCTGGAATTCATTCATTCATTTATTTTCAGATGTTTGATAAGATGAATGATAAGATTCACTACTTTACCAAAAGTTAAAAATAATAGAATAGAGTTCGTTTGAAGTAAACGCCAGCACACAATTTCTTCTGCTGTTTTTTTGTGGGTGTAAGCCATTCCCTATATACAGTTTATTTTTGTTATTTGAACGTCAAATTCCGAGTAGACGAGAAATTCCGAGTAGACATTTGACAGAATGTATAAACGATATAACTTCCTTCATAGGTTTCTCCCTTTTTATTTATGCCGATAGAACTGCTGTTGTATCTAGTCCAGATATGGTAGGCTTGGAAACTAATATAATTGATGTTCTTAGTGAACTTAGGCAATGGTTCAGTACAAACAGTTTACGTTTGAATACTGATAAAACAAATTATATTGTATTTAGTACTCCCCATTCCACATGTAATCGTAATTTAAGCATGACTCAAAATTCGAAACTCGAAATTCCTAGGTTTTCATTTGGATGAGAATTTGAATTGGACATTGACATCACTGTAAAGTAGTAATTAAAAAAAACTATGATGGTCCTTGGGTCATTTCATGAAGATCGAGATCAGGAACCCGTGCCTGATCTATTCTAGTTTTCGAGATATCTCTTATAATTTTGTATTGAGGCACCAAATAAAAAATGGTTTCAAACAAAAGTTATTTAGCTAAAAAAGAGGAAATAATATTGTAAACTATGTATTTTTTATTCAATAATTTACTCAAGCATATCAAAACAAACATGTTAAGCAAGTACACCACAATTATGTTATTTTGTTATAAAATTTGTTCGAACTGACGTCCATTTGTTGCAATGCATAAGTTGCATCTGGATTGTCTAAGTCTATTAAACATTCCAGGCGTGTGTTGAATTTCAGTAAACGCAGCCATGACTCCCGCTAATAATTCTTCCTGTGAGTTCATCGAATTTTCATAAACGAATGACTCAGCATACCTCCAAATAATAAAATCAATAGGGTTGAGACCTAGAGATCGAGCGAGCCAGTTAGCAGTACCTCCATGACCAAAAAATTTAATGAAAACTACCACAAAATTAGTCTAAATGTAACAAATTAATTTTGGTACACGAAATGTTATATTGACACACTTAATTTTTATGTACTTAACTTTAAATTTAATTTGAACCAGTCTTAATGATGATGTATGTAAAAAAGTTACCTTTCATTTGTGTCGTTGTCTCTTTTGACCAGCCATGCTGTGTTGGCGGCTTTTCCGTGCATGTGCCCTTGTTGGTTCATCGCGGTGCAGCATCCAGCAATAGTCTGCCATCATTGAAGTATTCCATCTTCCTTGATAACGATTTTCAATTTTTTGGGTATCCTGATGGAATCTCTTACCCATCTCTTCACTAGCAGCACTCAAATTCTCAGGAAAGTAATCCAAATGTAAATTTAAAAATGAATCTTCAAACTCATGGAACAGCCTAAATTTCAGTAGTTCTGCAACATGGTTTCAACGATTGATTTTGAAATTCGGATCCTTCTTGTTGCTCAGGAATTTCATTGCTACATCTTTAAAAGCAGACAAGGCTTCTTTTTCAACAACTTCCATTTCTTTCTCAAAATTACCATCTTTGAAACGTTTTCTAATATCCGGACCCGTAAAGACACCCTCTTTTAATTTTGCTGTTGACAAGGCTGGAAATTTGTTGCAGATGTATATGAAACAATTGTCTTCTTTTGATAAAGCTTTCACAAATTGCTTCATCAATTCCAATTTGATATGTAGAGATGGAAGGAGAACTTTATTCCTATCTATGAGAGCTTTCTAGAGTACATTTTTTTCCAGGTTCTAATGAATCTCGTTTTGGCCAATCTTTCTGTTTCCAATGATTTTGCCTGTTTCTGCTATCCCACTCACATAAAAAACAAGGAAACTTTGTATTCGCCTTGCTGTCCTAAGATCATCGAAATAACTCTAAGATCTCCACAAACTGTCCAACCATGGTAGTTGTACTTAATTTTATCGAGTACCAATTTTAAATTTTCATAACATTCTTTTAAGTGTACGGAATGTCCTATGGGAATTAACGCATACTTATTTCCGTTATGGAATTTTAAATGTATTAAAAAGTCCACACACACATCATTGCAGAACACTAAATCCCCATATATCGAAAAGTATGGAAGAAATTATTTTCCAAATTCTTACCTGGACCAGGTAAACGTAGTGCCAGCTTCGAGAAAATTCTTATCTTTAAGTCTGGAACCAAGCAATTCTGAACCCTCTTTGGTCAGATATAAGTCGCGAATCAAATCGTTTAGTTGAGACTGTGAAAAAGTTTATGGTTCAGCATTTGTAGAATTGTACCTACTCCTCTTCATCTTCTTCATTTGAATCACATTCCGAATCATCTATTTCAGGTAAATTTACAGCTGCAATAGGCGTCTGGACCATGAGGGACAGGACGTAAAGCTGATCGCATATTTACATAAATGATTTTCTTTTTATTCTTTACATTGAAACCATGTATACATGTCGATCAAAAATAGCAATCATCGGTGTGATTTTGTGGCTTTCGCCATATCATGGGCACTCCAAATCTGAAAGCATGTTGTTCACCCCTTGACCACCATCGAAGCCCTTCGAACACGTATAGCAAACGTAATGGGGTGCCTAAGTTTTGTCTTGATCGCCTACCCTTATACCGAACGAAACTTGTAATATCCTGACGTGATGGAAAAAAAAACTAATGTCATAATCAGATTCAGCATGCAACATAGGAATCAATATGAAAAAGTTAAAAAACATGACATAACCCTAAAAATGCAGGTCTGTCATATCGCTCCAAATATAAATGTTGCACGTCTCTTCCATTACAAAAGGCTTCACCATAAATAAGGTGCATGTTCTTGTGTCACCTTTCTCTTGATATGTGTAATTATCCATTTTGTATTTAACAAGTGACACTGTCAAATTTTAATTGTTACATCCCTTTTCTTTCAACAGCAGCCTATGATCAGTACATTATGCTTTCGGCTGTTAATGCTGGATATTTTAATACAAACGAGAATAAATCGGACACGTATTGCTGATCTCGATCTTCACGAAATGACCCAAGGAACATCAACTAACCGGCTGTCGGTCTGCTTTTGGGACACCCTGAAGAACGACTATGTTATACCAAAAAATAACATAAATTTATCGCGCAAGGCACCCAATTCCCAATTCGATGGGAATTAGATTATTCAACTTACCTTAAAACCTTAAAACTAGAACGAAATTTTAATATATTTAAAAAATCATTAAAAGCTGTGTTGCTCGAGTGCTGTGTCTACCTTACTAGCGAGTTTCTTGATACATATACATACATACATACGGAATTATTGAAGTTTAAATTGTAACTACACTTAGAACCTAGTTCTAGCGATAACATCTGTTTTTGTTTTACTTCACGACAATAAATACTATCTATTTATCTAGCTATCTATCAAATGTATAGTATAAACTGTTTACACTTAATATTTCTCTATGCAGCTCTTAGGTTGTGGTCTAACTGGGCTAGGGATTTGGGCTGCAGTTCAAACATCAAGCGTTGATGATAATAAAGAAGATTTGATGAGTGAGTTTAACGATACCTATCGAGAAGCATTCTTCCTTATAATTGGTAAAGTACCTCTGATCTTGGGCCCTATTATCACCATAATAGCATTTGCCGGATTTTGGGGCGCAGTAGCTCAAAAGAAATGGATGCTAAAATTGGTAAAACTTTGTATTGAGATGTATGTATGTAATACTAAATTTTTATATTTTAGTACGTAGCTATCCTTATAGTGATTGTCATTCTGCAAACTGTTATAGGAATATATGCTATTTGTGGGGTCCAAAGTAATAAAGAAACATTCAAGCCTCAGGCTGAAGGCGTACTAAATGAAAATACGAAATATGTAGATAATATTCAGAGAAGCGTGAGTTATAACGAGAAGATATCAGTCGCAATATGTATAAAAATTATTTTGCAGCTAAAATGTTGTGGATATTACGAACCATCGGAAATGCAAAATGCTGCGGGCGCCTACCCAACGAGCTGCTGCAACAATACCGACTCGCTAGGTATGTTACGTTACTTTGATAATGATGGCGTTGTAACTGCGGTTTGTCAACCCTATCGAACTGGATGCTGGTACAAATATGCCGGTTACTTAAAAACGGGGGGTATTATTTATGGAGGTTTCGTCGGATTTGAGGTAACGAAAATAATAATTATCCTTACTCATCTTTTAATGATTCTGTTTCCACAAATAGGTTCTATGTATTGTTGCTGCTGCGATCGTTGTATGTTCAATTACAAAGAGAGAATTATCCTACAGTAGGGTGTCTTAAATTAGTTTAAGTTGATATTTTTTATTCCTTTTGTATATTCGGAGTTTGAAATATATTTATTGTATTCATGTAAACAATTAGAAATAAAATATACCAATTTCTATAAAGAATTTGTTCTTATTTTGTTGGGGGAGGTTTGCAGTAACAAAACCATTAAGCTGTTTATATACAGCGTTAGTAAAAAGTCTCGGAACGGTCGAATAACTTTGTTATTTGAAAATTATGATTTCTGAAATTTGGTATGGGGGTATAGTTAATATAAATGCATTTTATGCAATACAGTTTATATTTTCTTCACTTCCGGTTTAAACGGCAATACGTCCAACTTTTTTTTTTAAACGGAACGCCCAGATTTTTTTAACACTTTTGAATACAAAATAAAAAACTACGTTCAGGAAGTATTAAGATGTTTATTTTTATTCACAAGAAAACAGTTAAAAAATTAAAAAAGTGTCCTAATACAGAAAAATCAAGATACCTGTCTGTTCAGGTTGCGATTACAGTAATTGTTCAAAATGCTCTCCATTTACAATTTGACAAAAATGTAAACGGTCAGTAAAATTTCTTATTGAATTTTGTATTTGTTCTGGAGTGATGCGATTGGCTTCTTGAACTATTCTCTCTTCCAATTGTTCAAGATTATGGGAACGATTTTTGTACACTTGACATTTCAAGTGACCCCAAAAGAAAAAATCTAATGGCGAGAGATCTGGCGAACGTGCTGGCCATTCGATTGCTCCTCTACGTCCGATCCAACATTCCGGAAAAATTTCATTCAAACAATCGCGGACATTATGGGCAAAATGGAGGGGAGCTCCATCTTGTTGAAACCAAAAATATGTATTAGGGTGATCACCTATGTTTGCATTTGGAAAGAGGGCCGCAAGTGCTGGAACAACCTCATTTCGCAATAAATTTAAGTAGACGTTGCCAGTTAAATTTCCTTTTATAAAAAATGGTCCTATGATGTTGTTTCCAACAAGGCCAGCCCAGGCATTCACCTTTTGAGGACGCTGTGTATGGACTTCTTCAATCCAATGCGGATTTTCAATTGACCAGTAGCGACAATTATGTCTGTTCACAGTGCCGTTGAGACAAAACGTTGCCTCATCTGAAAAAATGATGTGATCTAAAACATTAGGCTGCTGCTCGATCAATTCCGTTATTGTTTTGCAAAAATGTAGTCTACGATCTGGATCATCTTCAGTTAACTCATGGACGGGATACATTTTATAGGCTTTCATTCTTGCTGATTTAAGAATCTTATGAGCAGATTTTTGAGAGATCTCATGAATTTGACCTAATTCTGTTGTGGACACGTGATGATTTTCTTCCACTATAAGTAACACATTCAAACTAGTTTCTTCATCTGTTGCTGTTAATGGACGTCCCCTTCTAGGTAAATCCTTCACCTGACGAAAGACTTCAAACTTTTGAATTGTTCGGCATACCGTACTTTTACTTATGTGACGATCCGGATAAACAGTATTAAACAAAATACGAACCTTTTCAAAAGAACATTGACGATCACCGTACCCCCGCATCATTAACATCTCAATTCGTTCTGATTCAGTAAGTTTTACTGCCATTTTCAAATGTGTCAATGTCTAAAATAAGTAAATTTATAGCGATGCAAAAGTTAAAACGCTTTTAAAATTGTCAAATTTGACGGCAAAAAGAATACAAACACTAAACAACAACTTTTTTCAAAGGTACCTTGTTTTTTCTGTATTAGGACACTTTTTTTAATTTTTTAACTGTTTTCTTGTGAATAAAAATAAACATCTTAATACTTCCTGAACGTAGTTTTTTTATTTTGCATTCAAAAGTGTTAAAAAAATCTGGGCGTTCCGTTTAAAAAAAATAGTTGGACGCATTGCCGATTAAACCGGAAGTGAAAAAAATATAAACTGTATTGCATAAAATGCATTTATATTAACTATACCCCCATACCAAATTTCAGAAATCATAATTTTCAAATAACAAAGTTATTCGACCGTTCCGGGACTTTTTAACGCTGTATACACAAACGGTATAGAAAGAGCCGTAGCGATCCACAGCTTAGAAAGTCGAAATTGAATTCTGAAATCAACAATACTTATATCAATTTTGACATTCAAACTAATAGTTCCAGAAAGATTTTGCAAATAAATTTGACAGTTCTCAATTATTGTTCGTTACTTCTCAAAAAATCAAAGAATCGAAATTCCAAAGTTGCAAGAAAGATTTTTAAGGTAGGATATGTATGGTACCTAATTTACAACACCGCCAAGTATCTGAAGAAGTGCAATTGAATTTATTGTTGTAATGGCAAGAAAAACCGTATAATACCTCACGAGCGGTGACTTTGGTAGTGGTTGGTGTCAAAAAGGAACATTTCTGTATATTTTGTTAACGTGTTAAAGAAGTATTGTACTTAGAAGTTAGATATTTTGAGTAATGCCTATTTATAAGATTGTTATAATTTCTAGCATGTAGTATTACATGTTTAATTAGTGTTAGTTAAAGCTACGTGTTATAATCTTGTACACATTCATACATATATCTTTAAAAATCTAATATGTTGTTTAATAAAGTTATTATTCGTAATGGTCAGTCAATTCACAATGTTGTATGCAATTTCGTAGTTTTGATGGCGACTTTCCAAGTAATTCTAAGAATAAATGCCGGTAAAAATAGTACTGTTAACCAGTAAACGTTGTAGTATGAACCACAAATGATAACAATTTTTTAGAATATGAGAATGAATATGTATATCTATTACATACATACATTAGCTTTCCTGCCCCTGATTTTAATCAACTTAAAATGTTGTCACGTCTATTGTTTATGTATCAATCAACAAATTACAATAGAAACTATTATTTTCCGTACAAACTTCGCCACTTTCGTCGCAGAGACTGAATTTTGAAATATCGGAAAACGTGTTTCATTATTTGTATCAAGAGAGCATTAATCGGGTTTCAAATAAATTTGACTATAAAAATATATGTTTATCTGCAAAGTTTTCCCCCTATTTTCACCCCATTTAGGATCGAATTTCAAATAGCCACCCCCAGTCATCCACTCAGGGATTGAATTTGAAAAATCGCCGAAACAAAGAGTATTAATTTTGTTTCAAGTAATTTTGATCATAAGAATATATTTTAATTTTCTTCTTATACAAACTTTGCCACCCCTTTTCATCCCGTTAGGGTTGAATTTAAAAAAGACACCGAAATACGTGCTTTATTAATTGTGTAAAATATAAATAAAATGTATAAACCTCCCATCCCATTCTCCCCCTTAGCGAGTAAGTTGAAAGAACAATGCCCAAACACCAATTATCGAATTAATCGAAATATTATTTACTACACAAACTTTGCCACCGCCCTTCTACCCCGCTTCAAAATGTAAAAATTTTGAATATTGTCTACCATATATGTAATGGAAAAAATATAATATATAAGACTGAGGTTGTAGAATAATTTATCGTGAACGAATTCTAGATTATTTTTCAAAGTCAAGCGTAGGAGCTACATAGAAATTTCTGAAGATTTGCAATGAAACATATCATAATCGTATATTGTCATTTTATTTATTACAGAGTTGTAATCATATTTAGTAATATACAGATTAGGGTAGTGAACGGTTCCCATTCGTCTTTAAATACACACACATAGACATGAACCGGGTGTCCCAACAAGGGTAACGAGGTACGGTATTAGGGAAACGGATGTAGCTAGAAATTTGAAACAAAAAAATTGTTGTGTAAATCGGCTAAGAAAAAATGCTGGAAATTATTTTGTAGTTTCTGAAATGGCCTCCAGGGGTCGTAATTGCCATCCTGAATTTTAAACCCCGTTTTCTGCAAAATTTTCTTATATTAATGATAGTATTAATATGTATATGTATTTTTTGACCTTTATGTACTTATCTTTTAATTCCTGATTTATTTCCACTTAGAGGTCAATAAAACAATAAATAATTAAATACCAATTTATTCCATAACATATAATAATATGACATATATAGACATTCACATAACTTTCATACCTACCAACAATAGACATTTATTCACAAATTTAAAAACACCCATTAAACATGATAATCAAAGTAATGTCGTTTATAAATTAGATTGCAAAGATTGTAATAAATGTTATATCGGACAAACCAAACAATATTTAAAGAAACGAATTTATAACCATCAATACACTGTTACACATAACGTCACCGCTGAAACTGCTTTATCTAAGCACTCTAAAGATAGACGACATAATTTTGATTTTCAAAACACTAAAATTTTAAAAAAGGAAAATAATTATAAAAAAAAGATTAATTTACGAAATGATATACATTAAGAAAGATGAAAACGCGGTAAATTTTAGAACGGATATTGATAATTTAAGCGTTATTTACAATAATTTAATTCACGCATGAATTTTATTAATTTTAAGCTCTTGACTAGGTTTTTTTTTGCCATGTTTTTCCCTAGTCCTTGAACAGAATTGTTAGAGCTTGACAAAAAATAGATTGATATACGAATAATTCAAATCATTTCAATTTCTAATGTTGTATTAAATCATTATTCCTTCATTATTACTTGTGAATATAATTAAAATTCGATATATCAATGAATTCTTTGTTTTAATTAATTTTGTTGATAGGCATGGCAATTTATATTTATATTATTAGTAATTTGACACATATTAAATGTCAATTTCTTCCACCGAAGAAGTTATTTAACGAAAACATATTATTATATGTTATGGAATAAATTGGTATTTTTATTGTTTTATTGACCTCTAAGTGGAAATAAATCAGGAATTAAAAGATTAATGATAGTCATAGTGGATATTATTTTAAAGCTGAGACAAATTCAATTATTTTTTGTTAAATGCTTTTTGCTATATCTCTGAAAATCACTGAATCACTTGTCAATTTTATTAAAAAACGTGCCTTTACAAACGAGAAGAGATATGTTGCTGCAACCAGGCTTTTTGTATAGGAAGTGGCAGTTTGTTTTCATGGCCTGTCAGATCTCCAGACCTTACTATGCTTGATTTTTACCTTTGGGGTAGAATAAAAGATATTGTTTATCAGACTCGCCCTACTACCCCAGAAAACATGATTGATCGTATCCGAAATGGTGTAGCCAATATTTCAAGAGCTGAAATCAGCACAGTCGTATTAAATACACGACGCAGGATAAATTCCTGCATAGAAAATGACGGAAGGCACTTTGAACATTTATAGACACTTTTTGATTTTCCTTTCAATCAAGGATGGCAATTGCGCCCCCTGGAGGCGGTTTCAGAAACTCGAAAATAATTTCTAGCATTTTCTCTTAGCCGATTTACTCAACAATTTTTTTGTTTCAAATTTCTAGGTACATCCGTTTCCCTAATACCGTATCTCGTTACCCTTGTTGGGACACCCGGTATATACTAAATAATGTGATACAGGGGGAGGGGCAGCCGTGCATGTCGTAGAAGGTATCCATCTGAAAGAGATAAACACATTCTTCGCTCGCTTTTGTAAAGTTCATTGTAGAATTTTGTTTCGTTTTGAATATAAGAATTTTATTTTAGTTACAATTTTTATAGAGTTTTGTTTCAGTTCAATGTTTTTGCTTATGTAGATACATCATTTGGAAAACTAGATAATCAAGCTACACGTACAAATTCCTAAAAGCAAACATGTAGGTATACCCTTGCGACACTTTTACGATTGTCTCCCCACTACCGTATCTTTGCAACGCCTACAGATGATACGTACGGTACATATAAACCTATAACTCCAGCAATCTGTATAAGAAATAATATCCAATTCAAAGAGTAAATTATATTTTCGCAACTATGTTTGAGTATAAAATAATTAAAGTGTACAAATGTAGTTCTGTTCAACAGTTTCTGATGTCTGTTTGATTGCCTACCTAATATTCTGCAATCCTTGTTTCATTGCTTATTGATAAATTAATGATGAAATATCAAATGTAGGGAATCAAGCACCTATAAACGACGCATAAACGATTTTCTCAAAGAAATTTAAATTTGATGGCGAATGTGGCCGGGATTAGTTACAATTACATATGTTGCCGATAGGACGCTTTTCTGATGTAATTTCGGTTGCCTGCCTAATATTCTACTACATTTGTTTTATTATTTATTAATAAACTATCAACTATCAAGCTTTGAAAGTTTGCTATCAACAATAAAACAAATTCAGTTTTATGGTTGATAGCAAACTTTCTAATAATATTCTGCTAATATTATAATAATTCTGCTAATAAACTAGTGACTATTAAACGTTGGATATTCGTTATCAAACACCTACAAACGAATAAAAATAAGATTTATTATAATTACCTATAGTGAGGGGCTAACTTTACGGCGCCCCTATTTGAATTGGGTGGTGTTTTACGTACAAGTTCGTAAATTTTAATTTTTTATAAGGATATTATTACAGGTATCTTTTCTAGCACCATCGATTCAAGTTTGAGATTCAGCTACCTGCCGTTAGATGTCACAACGGGCTGCAGGCACCAACATAATTAAATTGTTTGAAATCGTAACCTCGAATACACCATTAATCGTGCTTTAAAGTATTGCGGAACATGTAACCATTTTTAAAGTAAATAATTCTATTAATTATGACGCAAACCTGGCCGCCTGAGTTTTATGTAGAATATAAATTAGTAATAATGCTTCAGGCTTAATTGAAGAATGATGTAAGCTTTATAATGTTTTGTAATTACAGATGGCGCATTATTAATGATGTGATTTACTTTAATATCAAACTTGATTAATGATTTCTTTTCGTTTGTGTGCTACCATCGATAACGTTCAAATTCTAATTATTTTTGGTCCGTTAAATTTAATCATTTGCTTTTTCTATTATCTGTTCTTTGAATTTGGACTTATCAGAGCCTCATTTATTGAATTCTCTCGGATTCCTTACTGGTATGCAGCGGTTTCCCAGGTTATATTGCTTGACAAGACTGCCCCATGCAACTCTTGCTGTATAAATTGCGTGTGCAAATGTGTTTCCATGACTTTGTTTCAATATTACCTACCCGTAAGTAACGTTGCTCTGTTAATTATCTCCCAACAGCGAATGGTAGTTCAATAAGAGTATTGATCTAGCAAAACAAGAATCACCAACAAGATTCGAATTTCATATCATAGTTACTGTCCTTTATAGTCTAGTAATATGAAAACGATAGTTTGATTTTGTTCGATTTCTAAAGTAAATTGTAACTTATGACGGTAGGAATTATTGCTGCAAGACAGTCATCCACGTATAACTTAAAAAGATATGTTGAAATAATTTTTTTCTATTATTATCTCTTCAAGCTTCTCTCAAAGCTTAAATAAAATTATTTAATGGTAGATTTGTATATTCTTTAATTCGCACTCTTTTAATTATGTTTAAAAATAATATCCAAAGAAAAATTGGATTGCAAGCTTCAAAAGCGGTCCTTTTCTTTCCATTTAAGATTAACACCGATCGGAAAGGCTAGTTTCTGTGTCTGTCGTCGAGAATGTTGATATAGTTCATGACATGATTTTATCAGACCGTCGCATTGGGCTAAAACGAATACCTGAGGCACTGAATGTTTCATATGAGCGCGGCCATTATATAGTTCACGCTGATTTTCCCATGAGAAAAATTTCTGTAAAATGGATCCCCAAATGTCTGAATGTTGACCAAAAACGTGTAAAGGTGAAAGCATCACATTCGATCTGTGCTCGGTTTGAAAATGATGCAGACTTCTTAAGACATCAGATAGCATAAAAATGTCCAATGTGGGTCCTGTAACGATCTACCGGACGTCCATTTATCGTCCAATTCTGACTCTTAATTGGACCATATATGGACGGCCCACGGCCAACGAACACACATTTGGCACAACTTTGTAGGTCCATTAGGAGTCCTTATTTGTACGTCGTACATTCATTGGCAGCATATATTTTGACAGTCCGCATTAGTACGTCGATTGAAAGTTTAGTAGGCCTCCTGGAAAAGTTGCTTATCTGCTGTTAGATTTTACAAATACATTCGGACTACAGCATTAGTTACTTCAGTTTCGTTAAATAGCTAATAATGCCATTACTATACCCACAATATGTTTGTAAAATCTAAAAGTAAATAAGAAACCTTCGCTCTTGTTTTCGGTCTGGGTAGTGTTTACTCTCTTTTCTTTTACTTGTTTCTTTCTTTTCCTACGCTACTGCTTCTTCCAACTATTTTTTCAAATATGCTTTCTTCCAAAAGGACTCTTTTTTTCTTCTGTCATCTTATTGATTTTTTCATACAAAAAAATAATACTTGCTTATAAGCTATTTGTCTAGTGTGACATATGATTGTCTTCTCTGTATCTATTTAAATATAGAAAAATTAAAGAAATACGTATATTAGGGGATCGTGGAAAAATAGTGTATGCAACTCGCATTTAATGGCTATTAAGACACTCGTATTCATTATAATACTCGGCTTCGCCTCGTATTGTAATTTTTATACTCGTGTCTTAATAACTATCATGAAATGCTCACTGCATAATATACTATTAAGTGTTGCCCATAAATAAACTCCCGAACCACAAAAAATTCGTATTTTTCCTTAGCAAAGAAACACCAAAAGGAATATTTGTAATAACAATTCGTATGATGCTAATATAATATACTACAATAGTAGATACATTCAGCTTAGATACCCATGGAGCTTTAGCGAACCTTAAATGGACGTCCATGCGGAAAAGTACTATGGACCTTGCTGTTAGGACGACCATACAAAATCCATTTATGGTCCATGGATCATTGGACTTATTTCAGAACTAAATCGTACGTCTGCTGGACAATGTGTACTATATGGGATATTGTTACTGTGGATGAAACTTGGGTAAATTTCCACGACCTAGAAACAAAGTGACAATCGATGGGACGGAGACACTCTGGTTCTCTAACGCTTAAAAAGTTTCGTGTTCAATAATCTGTCGGAAAAGTTGTTGCTTCCTTTTTTTGGGATTGCCATGAAGTAATCATGATTGATTTTCTAGGTAAGGGTGGAACAGTAACTGAGAATTATTATTCGACTTTACTGTACGCTACAGTTGTTATATGGCAACAAGGAATGAATGAATAACACTCATACATATTTATTTTGTAAAACTATAAATATAAAAATGTAATACAGAAGAACCCGGGTCGCGGATTATCCGTGGCTGTCGGCCAGAGGCTGGCGCGTGAACCCATGCAGACGTTCGTCTCGGGGAATCCCCAATTGATGTGTTTAGTATGTATGTACTTTTTTTCGTCATCTATCGACCGGCTCATTAGTTTATAGTAAACAAACGCACAAAATGCAGCGTACCGGTGCTAACCAAAAGCGTAAACTCAATGTTTTAACTATAGAATAAAAAATGGAAATTTTAAAACAATTTGAAAAGAACAAAAGCGTTGCAGCATTGGCTAAAAGATATAACATTGGAAAACAAATGATTCGCGACATTGTGAAGAAGAAAGCCGAATTACATAGCTTTGTTGCTAAAGCTGACAGTGCAAAAGCTATTTCTGAGAGGAAGTCTCTAAAAGGATCTACTTTTCGAGAACTTGATGATGCTATGACCAAGTGGTTCTTACAAAAAAGATCGGAAGGGGTTCCAATATCAGGATCTATGTGTGCTAGGCAAGCCCAAAAGTTTCATGAACAGCTGAAAATTAAAAGAAACTTCTCTGCATCTTCCGGTTGGCTACACAGATTTAAAAAACGTCATGGAATAAGACAATTAGCTGTTCAAGGGGAGAAACTAAGTGTCGATGATGTAGCTATGGTGGAATTCTGCTATAAGTTAGAAAATCTTATAACGGAGCGCAACCTAAAACCCGAACAAGTGTATAACGCAGACGAAACTGGGCTTTATTGGAAAGCAATGCCGAAAAGAACACTTGCTGGAGGCTCAGAAACAAGTGCACCAGGTTAGCTTTACATATTTTTTCTAAATTGTTTAATTAGGTTTTAAGGTAAGGAAAGACCGTTTAACAGTGCTATGCTGTGCTAATGCATCAGGAACCCATAAGCTTAGGTTAGCTGTCATTGGAAAATCAAAAAATCCGAGGCCATTTAAAAATGCCATTTAAAACTGCCAGTTGATCATGATAATCAAAAGGGTGCCGGCAATTTTTAAAAGTAGTTTTTCGAGAAATTTATATCACAAGTTAAAACTTTTCTGCAAGAAAATAATCTTCCACTCAAGGCTGTACTGTTACTGGATAATGTTCCATCGCATCCTGAGCAACTAAAGTCAGCAGATGGGAACATATTCGCGGCATATTTTCTTCCGAATGTGACATCTATTGCCCAGCCAATGAACCAAGTTGTTATAGAGACCATGAAAAGGCTTTATAGGAAAGACCTTATGCTTCAATTGTTGGGAGAAAGTGACCTTATGGGATTTTGGAAACGTACGAATGTGAGAGAAGCAATTTATGCTGTAGCTCGCGCTTGGAGTGAAGTGAAAGAGACTAATATTAAAAAATTAAATTTTACAAAATAATGACTTTAGAAGATACAGCAGATGAAGAAGGTACTGTAGCTGATAATTACTTAAATAAAGGTGAGTTATCAATCGAATATACATAGCATCTATAGCCTCACAAATCGAAGACTTGGAAGAAATAGACATTGAAAAAATAAATGAATAGATAGAATGTGATCACCAAGAAAAAGGGTATCAGATTATGGATGAAGATTATCTAAGGCAGACCTCCGAAGAAAGTCATGGCAATAGTAGTGATGATGATGAAAATAATTTCGTCATCAAAACAAGTCATCGAGAGGCAGGAGATGCAGTAAATATACTTATCAATTATTTTGAAAAAATTACTGATTTTATTCACGTTATTATAGTTCATATAATATGTATGTAGTACATATTTTATATGTATAAATATTAAAACTTTTATTTTTTGTTACATGTTCAATCACGTTTCTTTTGTTCCTTTGACATAGGTACTATCGCGAGCACTTTAAACGACTCAAACTGCAATAAAACGTATCTATTGTAGGCTTTCCTTACTCGGAGCAATATTTAGGTAAATATAACTGGGCAACTATAATAAGCCGTATAGCCGCAGGCCGGAGGGTAGACACTATCTAAAAGAAATTTAAGCGAAAAGAATTATGAATATATTTGACATGAATATGATGTACTGAGCGAAGGTAGACCGTACTCAAATTAATTGAATAAGAGAAAATGTTATCATTTTTCACAGGGACAATATTGATCTAACAACAATTATTGCAAAAATATTAAACTTACAGATTAGGACACGTAATTATGTAAAGAATTTAATATTATTTTATTAGTATGTGGTCAATGTTTTAATAGAAACAGCCGATAATAGATAACGTATAGAAATATTATGTGATTAACGTCTTTTTACAAGAAGTCTCAAATTAAACAAGGTATACTTCTAATACAAAAATATCTCTTATTTCTTAACCTTTTGTGAAATTTTATTTAAAATGTCGGTTTTAATTGAAATAGTACTTATTATTTACTGACATTAATAATATAAAATTTGATGACGCAATATAGTTGTTTATAGATGCACGTTATGGTTATATAAAAGAAGATTAATGATAATATTTGTGGGTGTTTGTTTTGCGGGATACTTAAAAACTTAAACGTTTGTATAAATACGACAGTGGTATTAATTTAATAAGAATTTAAAGCCAATATTAGTTATTTCTTAGTACAATTTGCACTACTGAAGTAAATTCAATATAATTTCTTTGTAAAACTAATTGTCAACCGTTAAGTACCTGGAAAATGTTTAATTTAGACCAGTCACATGCCGTGTAATACGTTTTCAATTGTCTCGTCCAATAAAATGTTCCTAAATCAACTGATAATTACCTTAGATATATTTAAAACTTACAGGGTCGCTGATATGTATGGAAACGGTCGATTATTGAGTAAAATATATGAGATACCGGAAAAAGTTAAAAACAAAAGTTTGAGGGTTTTTAAATGCTTATTAACTAAGAATAAATTTAGGTATACATGGTCGGTGGTAAAGTCGTGGCACATCAAAGTTACATTTTTTTAATGGAACCACCTGTATATTATTAGATAATTCAATTCCGTCTTTAATTTTAAGTAAAAATTGTAATACACATAATGTACCTAAATCCAACCGTTTCCGAGTTAACGATGTTTGAAAATATTACTTAAATAAAATCTAGGTACCTAAGACCGGTGTGAAAAGAGCAGCCAAAGACAGCAGCCAATTTTTCCGAAGATACCCGAACGTACATAGGCGTACTGATATATATTATCTAAGACCATTTTAATAGAAAATGAAAAAACCATACAGCTAACACATACAGACACGGCACACCTGCCACATGTTACCAGCTAGATGTTTGCTGCAAATATAATCGATTTGCAAAGGGTCCCAGGGGAACATTACCTAAGACCACTTTACTAAAAAATTATATTCTTTTTCAAGCTAACACATACAGACGCGGCACCCTTGCCACACGTTACCAGGTCGATGTTTGCTGCAAATATAATCGATTTGCAAACGGTCCCAGGGGGACATTACCTAAGACCACTTTACCAAAAAATTAAAAAATTATATTCTTTTTCAAGCTAACACATACAGACGCGGCACACCTGCCAGATGTTACTAGATAGATGTTTGTTGCAAATATAACCGATTTGCAAAGGGTCCCAGGGGACATTACCTAGGACCACTTTACTAAAAAATTAAAAAATTATATTCACTTTCAAGCTAACACATACAGACGCGGCACACCTGCCAGATATTACTAGATAGATGTTTGCTAAAAATATAACCGATTTGCAAGGGGTTCTAGGGGGACATTACCTAAGACCACTTTACTAAAAAATTAAAAAATTATATTCTTTTTCAAGCTAACACATACAGACGCGGCACACCTGCCAGATGTTACCAGATAGATGTTTGCTGCAAATATAATCGATTTGCAAAGGGTCCCAGGGGGACATTACCTGAGACCACTTTAATAAAAAATTAAAAAATTATATTCTTTTTCAGGCTAACACATACAGACGCGGCACACCTGCCAGATGTTACTAGATAGATGTTTGTTGCAAATATAACCGATTTGCAAAGGGTCCCAGGGGGACACTACCTGAGACCACTTTACTAAAAAATTAAAAAATTATATTCTTTTTCAAGCTAACACATACAGACGCGGCACCCTTGCCACACGTTACCAGGTCGATGTTTGCTGCAAATATAATCGATTTGCAAAGGGTCCCAGGGGGACATTACCTAGGACCACTTTACTAAAAAATTAAAAATTTATATTCTTTTTCAAGCTAACACATACAGACACGGCACACCTGCCAGATGTTACCAGATAGATGTTTGCTGCAAATATAATCGATTTGCAAAGGGTCCCTGGGGGACATTACCTAAGACCACTTTACTAAAAAATTAAAAAATTATATTCTTTTTCAAGCTAACACATACAGACGCGGCACACCTGCCAGATGTTACTAGATAGATGTTTGCTGCAAATATAACCGATTTGCAAAGGGTCCCAGGGGGACATTACCTAGGACCACTTTACTAAAAAATTAAAAAATTATATTCACTTTCAAGCTAACACATACAGACGCGCCACACCTGCCAGATATTACTAGATAGATGTTTGCTAAAAATATAACCGATTTGCAAGGGGTCCTAGGGGGACATTACCTAAGACCACTTTACTAAAAAATTAAAAAATTATATTCACTTTCAAGCTAACACATACAGACGCGGCACACCTGCCAGATATTACTAGATAGATGTTTGCTAAAAATATAACCGATTTGCAAAGGGTCCCAGGGGGACATTACCTGAGACCACTTTAATAAAAAATTAAAAAATTATATTCTTTTTCAGGCTAACACATACAGACGCGGCACACCTGCCAGATGTTACTAGATAGATGTTTGTTGCAAATATAACCGATTTGCAAAGGGTCCCAGGGGGACACTACCTGAGACCACTTTAATAAAAAATTAAAAAATTATATTCTTTTTCAGGCTAACACATACAGACGCGGCACACCTGCCAGATGTTACTAGATAGATGTTTGTTGCAAATATAATCGATTTGCAAAGGGTCCCAGGGGGACACTACCTGAGACCACTTTACTAAAAAATTAAAAAATTATATTCTTTTTCAAGCTAACACATACAGACGCGGCACCCTTGCCACACGTTACCAGGTCGATGTTTGCTGCAAATATAATCGATTTGCAAAAGGTCCCAGGGGACATTACCTAGGACCACTTTACTAAAAAATTAAAAATTTATATTCTTTTTCAAGCTAACACATACAGACGCGGCACACCTGCCAGATGTTACCAGATAGATGTTTGCTGCAAATATAATCGATTTGCAAAGGGTCCCTGGGGGACATTACCTAAGACCACTTTACTAAAAAATTAAAAAATTATATTCTTTTTCAGGCTAACACATACAGACGCGGCACACCTGCCAGATGTTACTAGATAGATGTTTGTTGCAAATATAACCGATTTGCAAAGGGTCCCAGGGGGACACTACCTGAGACCACTTTACTAAAAAATTAAAAATTTATATTCTTTTTCAAGCTAACACATACAGACGCGGCACACCTGCCAGATGTTACCAGATAGATGTTTGCTGCAAATATAATCGATTTGCAAAAGGTCCCTGGGGGACATTACCTAAGACCACTTTACTAAAAAATTAAAAAATTATATTCTTTTTCAAGCTAACACATACAGACGCGGCACCCTTGCCACACGTTACCAGGTCGATGTTTGCTGCAAATATAATCGATTTGCAAAGGGTCCCAGGGGACATTACGTAGGACCACTATACTAAAAAATTAAAAATTTATATTCTTTTTTTTCAAGCTAACACATACAGACGCGGCACACCGCCAGATGTTACTAGATAGATGTTTGCTGCAAATATAACCGATTTGCAAAGGGTCCCAGGGGGACATTACCCAAGACCACTTTAATAAAAAATTAAAAAATTATATTCTTTTTCAAGCTAACACATACAGACGCGGCACACCTGCCAGATGTTACTAGATAGATGTTTGCTGCAAATATAACCGATTTGCAAAGGGTCCCAGGGGGACATTACCTAAGACCACTTTACTAAAAAATGTGGAAGGTGTGCCGCGTCTGTATGTGTTAGCCTGAAAAAGAACACAATTTTTTTATATTTTAGTAAAGTGGTCTTAGGTAATGTCCCCCGGGGACCCTTTGCAAATCGATTATATTTGTAACAAACGTCTATCTGGTAACATGTGGCAGGTGTGCCGCGTCTGTATGTGTTAGCTTGAAAAAGAATACAATTTTTTAATTTTTTAGTAAAGTGGTCTCAGGTAATGTCCCCCTGGGACCCTTTGCAAATCGATTATATTTGTAGCAAACGTCTATCTGGTAACATGTGGCAGTTGTGCCGCGTCTGTATGTGTTAGCTTGAAAAAGAATATAATTTTTTAATTTTTTAGTAAAGTGGTCTCAGGTAATGTCCCCCTGGAACCCTTTGCAAATCGATTATATTTGTAGCAAACGTCTATCTGGTAACATGTGGCAGGTGTGCCGCGTCTGTATGTGTTAGCTTGAAAAAGAATATAATTTTTTAATTTTTTAGTAAAGTGGTCTCAGGTAATGTCCCCCTGGGACCCTTTGTAAATCGATTATATTTGTAGCAAACGTCTACCTGGTAACATGTGGCAGATGTGCCGCGTCTGTGTGTGTTAGCTTGAAAAGGAATATAATTTTTTAATTTTTTAGTAAAGTGGTCTCAGGTAATGTCCCCCATGGGACCCTTTGCAAATCGATTATATTTGCAGCAAACGTCTATCTGGTAACATGTGGCAGGTGTGCCGCGTCTGTATGAGTTAGCTTGAAAAAGAATATAATTTTTTAATTTTTAGTAAAGTGGTCTCAGGTAATGTCCCCCATGGGACCCTTTGCAAATCGATTATATTTGCAGCAAACGTCTATCTGGTAACATGTGGCAGGTGTGCCGCGTCTGTATGAGTTAGCTTGAAAAAGAATATAATTTTTTAATTTTTTAGTAAAGTGGTCTCAGGTAATGTCCCCCTGGGACCCTTTGCAAATCGATGATATTTGCAGCAAACGTCTATCTGGTAACATGTGGCAGGTGTGCCGCGTCTGTGTGTGTTAGCTTGAAAAAGAATATAATTTTTTGATTTTCTATTAAAATGGTCATAGATAATATAGCTAAGCAGTACGCCTATGTACGTTCGGGTATCTTCGGAAAAATTGGCTGCTATCTTTGGCTGCTCTTTTCACACCGGTGTACCTAAGTAGGCTAAGACGCACCTTAAAAATGTCATAGCACCTTATAAAATAGGACTGTAAACCTAAATTTTACAATTACATATTTGTTTTTTTTTTTCAAATACAAGTTATACCTAGATTTTATTTAAGTAATATTTTCAAAAATCGATAACTCGGAAACGGTTGGATTTAGGTGCATTATGTGTATTACAATTTTTAGTTAAAATTGAAGAAAGAATTGAATTATCTAATAACATACAGGTGGTTCCGTTTAAAAAAATGTAACTTTGACGTGCCACGACTTTTCCACCGACCCTGTATATTTAAAATTATTCTTAGCTAATAAGCATTTAACAATCCTAAAACTTTTGTATTTAACTTTTTCCGGTATATTGCATATTTTACCCAATAATCCACCGTTTCCATAGATATCAGCGACCCTGTATATTCAGAAATAAATATTTGTTTAAATTGATATTTAATTTTAATCATTTCTTAATGATTTGTAAACATTGTTTTTCCTTCATCAGATTTGCTATAGATACAATAGTAATATTATATATAAAAAAGGATTTTAAACTTGCACTGCGTATGAATGTTCTAGACATAATATCAAACAGAGCGACTTTCGTCAATAAATACGAATCATATTATAATCATGAAGGATGTATTACAATCATCATACGGTATATAATTTATTGCGAATCTTTCTACCTGCTTGTTATCGACCCCTAATTACAGTCGCCCAGTGCTACTTGTCAAATGTTTCGAGAAGCTGTATACGGCCATAACGCTTGAAGTTTGAGTCGTTTAAAATGCTCGCGATAGTACATATGTATTTGTTTAAATAAATTATTAAAGAATTAAAAGTGAGGTTTTTGAATTATCCGGCAAAGGTTCGGTCCCGGCTGACTCGGATAATCGAGGTTCTACTGTATAATTGAAACACTGTATAGATCTAGTAGATACATGTTAGTATACTGGGAGTGCTATCGCGTTCTGCAATCGAGAATTTGAAACTGTATCTATATATTATGATCTAGGTAATAAACTGCAAAAGTAGTCGACTGGAGTAGTAGTAGTAGAGTAGTAGACGGACACACTCAAGAATAAGGCCCTAGGTCACGTTTGCTTGCAAGGATTTGTGACGAGAAAATTGTTGACAATTAATAGATGATATAGAGGTGTTGTTTAGACTTCCATCGTTTATAGAATTTCTAATTTTTTATTTTGAACTAAACGTGTTACACTTACAAGAAACATTTTCATTATTTTGTGCTACTTTTTGCGCGATGGAAATATCAGGAGGTTTAATCTCCAAAGATACTCTAAATTTTTAATGGCTCGCAGAAAATGTGGGCAACACCTATTAAGACAGACTGTCGTGAATCAATTGCAGCAGATTGAAACATTATTTTACGAGCGCATTCGTCTTTTTATCAAGCTCGCAACCTTGCAGTAGAAAATCGTATGTAAAACACCTAAAAAATGACGTAATGCTCCCGCTAGTGTTGGCGTCACTAACAGTCCTGTACACATGTATATATCTATAAATTCATTGTCGCTTCTCCGTTATTAGAGCTCTCGCTAAAATCGCCTGCAGTAGTTTAACTCCTTTGGATTATTCGGACGTGAAGAGACATCAAGTGCGCATACTAATTACTTTAGATATACGCGGGTAAAACGCTACTTTCGCTTTCGTTTCGAGTTCATTTTATTCAGTGCGCAAAAGGAATAATATCCGTAATCGCTTCAAGATGGGTTGCGCTGGCGAACTAACTAAAATTATATTGTTTATAATTAATCTCCTCTTCGTGGTAAGTGTTTTTGTTTAGTTTTTAATTTAATAACTATGTATAGTGATCAGTATATGCAACGGTTGTTACTCTTTATATACCGGTGAATCCCATAACAAACAATAATACATTTCAAATTAAAATTGCAATTCAAGAAACAACATCCGAGCAAAATTCATGTTATATGTGTAGGTGTACCTCAGACATTTACATGTACACACGGTAGAGATCGGTTTGAATGCTGCGCAAATCTTAAAATAGATATTAGCATCATAATGATTTTTGTATTTTTCCGAGAAACAAACGTTTCTATTTCTTTATTAAGTTATTCAATTTCGTCGCGTTTAAGTCTTAATTATTATTATTATCATAATAACAAGAACCTTTTTTTTTATTAAACGAATTTTATTAGCAACTAAGTGTTTATTCGTCGCCATTTTCTTTTTTATAACTACAAACGACTATTTCTTATTCATATCACGTTTACTCATTATTCAAATTGAGAATTACACAATACTGCAATTGTTTACTGAGAAAAACAAATTGTCAATGTTGTTGAAAAAGATTGAAACAACAAATACTTACGAAGAAAATTAACCATGACTAACTTATAAGTAATTATCCTGACTTTGAACTGGTTTAAATATCAAAGAAGGGAGTTTACTTCGTTTTATTTTATATTGTGGTTAACTTCATTCAATCTTAATATCAAATACATCTAGTCTGAATGGGATATTTTCTTATATTTTGTTTACTTTAAAATGATTCATGTTTTATACAAGCAAAAATACCAAATTAAAATTAATAATAAGTTGTTGACAACAACATTGATCTTCCATTTCTTTCTGGTCGCAAGCGATGTTCTAATTTAGAACTCTAAAATGACCTGATATATTACGTATGGAAATTTGTTTTATGTGCCGAAATGGAGGTAGTGTAACCTTGAATTTACCGGCAATAATGTTTTAAACTATGATACATGTATTCATATTCTATTGAGAAGCTTATGATTTATTCTCACTCCTGTCGTGGTGTTAAATTTGAAGGACTTCTAGATTTGTTACGTGAAATAATGCAATTCCACCAAGCTTGTATACTTACAGGCAATTCTCTACAAGATGAAAAGGCCCAGTTATAGATAAAGTTCTTTATTGAAAATGTCGAATTTTCGTTCGTGAATGCGAACTTCTTCAGGACAAACAATGGAACTATAAAATTAAATAATTAAAATTATTCGACGTTGTAATTTTGAAGAAAAAATACATTATAAAATTATTAAAACACAGCTGTGTAAATTCTAAAACCATGCTTAAATGCTATGACAACGTCTTTGCATTTAAGCATGGTTTTAGAATTTACGCAGCTGTGTTTTAATAATTTTATAATGTATTTTTTCTTCAAAATTACAACGTCGAATAATTTTAATTATTTAATTTTATAGTTCTATTGTTATTATAAATTATTATATTATATATATTATAATTATTAAATATAAACTGTTCTATTTAAAAAACTGATTTTTATCGAGGTAAAGTTGTTAAAATGAATGTTAATTTTGAACGACCCTGTATAAATTATCGTAAATTTTAGGACGTAAATATGATGTATGCTATTTCGGCTAATAACATACCAACATACCTTGAGCTGCAATGCCTTCAGAAATACAGAATTTTGAACATAACGCTGCAATTGGTCTTATATTTGAAAAAAAAAATGAATAACTCAACTGATTTTTGACATAGCTGGGGTATCTTAATAAGTTTTGATGCAGAATTGTATGCCCGATACAAAAAATTCACAAAAAATATACCATGCTATTTAAATTAAGAAAGTTGACGTCAGCTTCCGGTAATCCGGACGTGATACAATGCCGCAAATAATTTTGCTGATGAGTCCAAATGTTATCAGATAATAACAAGTTTTCAGAAATGTTGAAATTCAAGAACATTAAAAAGTTTTAACGAACTAGTTCCGTGAATGACCCCTGTATAAGGGTAGACATGTATACATATATGTAAGTACAGACTGTTCCAAAATTAATGTCACCCCCCTGTGTCGAAAAACATGTTATAACTGCTAATGCAAATTAGATGCATGAGGTTTAATCGATATTTGGTTTGCACCGAATTTACAAGATTAGTATTCACTAACGAAAAATCGTATTGGATTATGGGAAACATCATTTTTATGGGTTTGTTTAGCCTTGGGATCAACATTAATTTTGGAACAGACTGTACATATACATAGTAGGAATACGATAGGAATATGATGTAGATACCATGCATACATTTAATCGCCTAATGTGTCTTCAAACTGTGCAGTTGTTGACGGCAATTTAAAATATTTGTCCAATGTTGTTTGAACAGTTGCTCTTTTCTTCTCCTCTCTTAGATCAGCATATAGCAGATAGCATGCAAGAGCATCCTCAACTGCTTCAAATACTTCTTCAGCTTGTTTACTGTCTGGATCCTGGACTCTTAAGCTATTCAGTGCTTCATCGATCATCCTAAAAGATTCTGCTTCCTCTAACAAATCCTCAGCATGACTTTGAGCTTCAAGATTCAATAAATCGTCATTGCTTAATTCTGTTGCATTACTTTGCAGCAATTCATTAAAGTCGTTTTCATTCAAATTTAACTCTAAAGTTTTACTTATTTCTAAAATGTTACTGATAACAGTATCTTGTTCATTTGTTGTGCAGAAATTGGGGTGTTAATTTTCTCCACACAGCGTGCAATGTGACACTCGTTACTTCGTTCCAAGCTCTACCAATATTTATAACAGCTGCATAGATGTTATATTCCTTTTAGAACTGTTTTAGTGTCTTAGGATGTTGTCCTTCATTCGCCTGCTATTGCTTGCCTGAACGTTGCTTGTAGGTTTTTTAAAGTCTGTACAAGACCTTGATCCATGGGCTGGATGAGCGCAGTTGTATTTGGCGGTAAAGGTGAGCAGTGGCATTGTCCAACAGCAACGATATTTTAAATGGCACATTATTTTCTTTGCAGTCTTATTGCCTGTTTCATGTTTTTCAATAATATTAACTTTAGTTTCTATTGTTATTGTACACCTCTTCTTGCAGCTATCGGTACTCTTATAACATTTTTACGTTTTTCAGACATAATTAACCTTTTTTATAATCTAACACGTATATTATACGTGAATCACAACTTTTACACAAACAACAGTCAACAATAACCGTCCAAATTCTAAATATAGTACATATACGTATGCGTTTGTGAACACCATTTGTAAACGTGTACGTGTATTTTGTAGATGGCACCACCTTATCTTGAACATCCGCGTAAGTCTGAATTCGCGTAACTCGAAACCGCATACGTAGAGAATTGCTTGTATTATAAAAAGCGTGTTATGACTCTTCTTCAATTTAATTTCAAGTTAATTTCATGAAAATGGTAATTTAATGTTTTTAATGGAACGCCCAATAGAATGCATGATGTGACAATTAAATTGATCAACTTGAAATATAGAATAAAAAAGGTTAGTCGATGAAACTTACTCTTCGAGTTTCTCCTACAAAGAATCTTGCTAAAATAATTAAAAATACAACTGAAAACAAATGATTGTTTTTTTAAGAAATATTCTTGATAACCTTAGGCCCCTTTGAAATTAATTAATATTTCCACAGATCTTGCAATAAAGATAAAGATGGGGAACATGATGTTTTCATTGTTTAAAGTTTTTGGAATTGAAAACAAGAGGATTTAAGAAAAATATTTACTACGATCTTTATTGATGGGCAGTCAGTCAAAATATTGTACTTATAAGAAACTGCAATTGGTAAAAATAGGATTATATGTCTCGGTGACGTTTATAAAGTATCGTAAGTAATTTAATTCGATCAATTAATTTAGCAATTTGTAGTTTCTAAACATCATACTGTTCTAGTTTCTGCTTGTTTTTTTTTTCAAAAAATGTTACCTTGAAATCGGTTGATCCTCTCAATACCAACATCTCGAAGTAATCTTGTTTCTCTATTGTTGAACAAACTCAATTTATATTAATGCTACTTTAAACTAGCTCCAGAGATTTGTGATTTTTGTTGATATAAGGAGTGAGATTATTTAAAAAAAAACTTAATCATTTCAGACATATTCTTACATTTTCACTCTGTGTGGGAATCTCTCAATCGATAATTGACAACCTAGTTAAACTGACCTACTATTCTATTTAGAAGACGTTAAATATTAAAATAGATCGAGAAACAATGAAAACTGTATTATTGTACTTGTTAGCATACAATTTTATCTTTTGTTACTTGCATAATTGATTGCAGTGTTAAAATAATTTCGTTTCGGAAACATATTTTATAAACAAAGATTTTATCCTTTATTACGAAACTTTATGAAAATGCAAGTTTTAAGGTGTTATGATTTACGAAACATGAGAATACTGTTCCAGCTACAATTTCTAATAAATTGGGTAGGTCAATATTGAGTAGTTGCCAAGTTTATTTGAAGCGATTATGAAAAATGACCTTTGGAAACATATAGAATGAAATACAGAAAGGTGTAATATACGCTAAGTACAAACAAAAATATATGTTGATGCCAATGTGTCTAATTTGAAGATACAAAAATATATTTTTGTTTTTGTATTTAATAGAATTTAGAATCAACAACTTAATCAATATACCTGGTGTCCCGTTAAAGCACTATCGCTGCCATGAGTAAACTAAGCACATTCTAAAATAACGAGTTTTATGTTGTGATCGAAATACAAAGAATACAACTTATATAAATTGTCTCTAAAAATATAATAATAAATAATAATATATGACGCCACAAATCACAACAACGTTTAACTTCCTAAACAAGGTTGTGGTTTGTAATCTGAAATTTTTTTATATTCAGATATGCACATGCGACTTTCCTTACATTCTTATCGACAACTATTTCCGTTAAATATATTTATAATACCTCATCTTATGAATGACTAACTTGTATGCCATTATCTTAATGTAAATACTAGAAAAGGTGCAAATATTTACAGGAATGGAGAGCAGCGATAGCGGGTATAAATATAATCGCTCTGTGCTATAATATACCCACAGTAAATTCACAGAAAATTGACGTAAGGTATTCGTCAATATAATATATTTTACGTAGGTATCTAATAAATGTTTATCAACGTCCTAGTATATTTATGTGACAAACAAGCTTCCTTTAAACAAATTAAAGAGAATTTAAGCAGAATTTATCAAAGCTTAGCTTTGCTGGAATAAATAAAATAACTGCCATAATTTTAATGTCTACATTGTGTGAAACGACTCCAAAGAAATGAAGTAAATGGCAAAAAAAATTAAAGCTAATAATAATAATAACAGCGAGAACTTTCAAGTTAAAAGCTGGAAATAATTAATTAGAACAAGGTCGAGGAGTGCTTTTAGCTATTAAAGAAACAATTAAAATGGAAATATGATGTAACACACATTTTTTGACCTCATATACATAATTATGTAGAAATGCCGTTACAGGTAAATTAATGTAGGTACGGTTACTTATGTCTTATGTCTTTTTACAACTAAAACATCTGGTATTCCGAGAAAATTGAAAAAGGTGCCATTTTTATTAAGAATAAATAAACAATTTCGGAAAACATAGTACTAAACTCGCAAATTACTCCTGGGAAAAATCATTACACCATTTATTACGAATATTTCTAACGATAAGATTGAGTTTACCAGTTTACCATTGAAAACGAAACTAGGAGAACGTTACGATTTCTCAACAATGCACAAAAACGAAAATAATTGCTTAAATTAAGTATTTGAAACGCATCTCAATTTTTATCAAATGCACTATTAAAGTATAAAATAATTAAAATTATTTTAAAAAATATTTTATTATTTATTAATATTTTATTTTCATTTAAAGACTTATTTAAACGATTTTTTATTTGCCCAGTAATTTATAGTTAAACTTCAACCTTTAATGAATTGCCAACGTATTCCTGTATTGATTGTGAAGAAGAAGCTATACCTAATAATAATAAATTGCTGAATTATGTAGGTATTTACATTACTTTTAAGTCCAAGCTAAAGTGGAATTGTTTGCTCACCCTCAAAACTAAAGGCCTAAAAGGAACACCTTACACTGATGTGGATATCAGGTCACTAGGGATGTAAGAGTAATGATCTTGCAAAGAAAGGTGCAGAGACTCGAATCACTGGAACAGACTCATTTTGTGATCTAACTAAAAGCCATGCTAGAACTCATCTTCAGCAGTGGGAGACTGAACAAGAAATTTTGGACTGAATCAACACTCCAAAAAACTAAGATATAGGTAACTAAAACAGTTTATTGCTTTTTCGATCAGTAAGGCGAAATCTCTCCCGGATCTCAACGAGAGCGATGTCAGCGCCATGAGATGGACCCACCACTAGATGGGCAAAATAGACAATGCTGATCACAGCTCCAACAGGCGCTCTTGGAACCAGCCGATTTAGAGCTACAGCCCCCAAAAAGATATTAGACTTGCAGAAGCTAAGCAATCAATTGGAACTAATAGATTAAGGGTACTCACAGTAGATCTTATAGGTCGCAGTGATGGGAGGCACAACATGCGTAATCAACCCACTAATAAATAATATAATTTAAGTAAAAGTTATTCTGAATTGTCAACTCTAGGAAAATCACTATTAAAAACTTACTTTCTTATAAGCAGCTACACTACCAATATCTGAGATCGGTAAACAAGAAAACATCAAAGTCACCATCGGGGACTACCATACAGAATTCATTAAAACCAGCAAAAAGAAGACGTACATTCAAATCACCAATCTTCACTAACAGCACTGTGCATCACCATTATAAAGCAAACTAATTCAAAATATGTAGTATAAACTATCAACTAAAATTAAAAATGCAAATAAACATGAAAGCTAAATTAGCGACACCAATAATACATCTCTAATTAATTAAATCATCCATACAAATCAAAGATAATCTAACTCCATTATTATTAGTGAAGACTTGACTATCATGTGACCCTACCACGTAATTTTTGAGCAATCTTGCACACTTTAATTGAAGTCTTTCAAGATCTTTTTTAATAATCAAACCGGAGCCATTTAAATTCTTCCCGGAATCTCCTTTCTTTTAGTATATGCTGTAAATTGCACCCAAAATACATCTAGTTTGAATAGAAATATTTTGATCTCCCTGATTATTTACATTTTTTTTATAAGAAGGTTCTTGCTGATATTAATGCACCAGTTCGTATGACCTTCGGAAATATGTACACTTGATTTAAAAAAAACAACTTTTCTAACTCATAAAACTCATTGCATATATTGACAGCTGCAAAAAAAGTGGGACAACCCCATTTACTCAATGTTATTTTAACAACTAAAAAATCATAAAATAAGATAATATATGTCCTTGCTATTATTTCATATTAATTTACATTGAAATTAAAAAATTGTAATTACACGGCTAAACTAAAGTTGTCTCACTTTTTTTTTGCAACAGAGTGTACATAGGGCTTTTTCCACAGAAATTGTTTTCACCTTTTCTTCAACAATTTTGTTTTTTTTTGTTCTTCAATACTAACAGTTCGAATGCAATTACAACAACAAATTTCGGCAACTAGTTTTGGGTTTTCAACTTCTAATGAAGGTATTTTCACCTCATATCTGCCTGCCTACTAAATCATATAGTGTTTTCTACTGGTTGCACTTTCATGAACTCATTATCAGTGCGAATAGTGTGTTCCACTGGCAATATTCAGACACTGTTTTTAAAAATTTTGCATTCTACTGGAAATTCGCACTGAAAAAGTTTGCAGTGAGTTCAAGATTTATTGCACTCATCTTGATAGTCAGTTTCGTCCAGTTCAAATATGGCGTCCAATAATAATGTCTTCTTGACAATCATAACTGAATGATTACGATTACAAGATAGTTCTTTATCTTCTAGTGAAAATGAACAAGCAATGAAAATGCTATTAAAAAGAAAGCAATTGAAAAATTAATTATTTAGATGTAATAAATGGTTATTATAATGAAGTAAAGTATTATATCTAATATATAGATGTCAAGATATTGCATTAATTATTATTAAATATTAAAGAAGACTTTAAAAAGATTTCTTTTGCTAGGAATCAAATATAATATGTGCTAGTGTTATCATTGTTTGGATTTTCGATTGAGTATGAATATGAATAAATAAAAATGGTCAAAAGTGACAAGTGGTAGCGACCGTCTCAACCTTAGTATTCAGTATGTGTCTTATGCAGATACACTACATAGATGTCAGTTCGACATGAGTTCGACAATGAAAGTCACTCATTTTAAATAACATGACATTTTAAATACTTGTAGGTTAGGTTATTCTAAAACAAAACTATCGGGCGATTGAGAAAGATTGTCTGAAAAAAACTACTTTCCCAAGTCGATAAGTCTGTACTTATTTCCATTTATGTATGCGAAGTTAGCAGTAGTGAACATATGACATTTTTCATGTTTATTTATTCATTGGCGTCCGTTTATTTTTTTGATAATGCTTGACAAATACCAACCTTAATGATAGAACGTCCAAGCATTTGTCCTGCCAGAAGGACAGCTGTACACGGCGTTTGGACCTGCTGGAAGGACCACTTCATATTTAAAATCACACATTTTTAGGGCCTGCCAGAAGGACAAACTGTACTGCCGGCAAGCCCCTTGGACGTTCTATCATTAAACACGCTCGATAATAAACCGAACTGACAACTTCACCTTGATATAAAAAGAGACAGTTTATTACAAATCGTTTAAGATAGTATGAGAGGTACACTACCGCTCAAAAGTGTTTAGGCACCCCTCTTTTCATGGATTTTTCATGCAGTAGTAGGTTTACAAGAAAAACATTATAACAAAATGAAATACGTACTTAAAACGTGTTTCGGTAATAAAAACCCATTATATGGGATAAGGTTTACTATTATCTACCTGCACTTGGCCGGATTAGCATAAATTATTTCTTGCGATGCAGTTACAATAATAATCCGTAGGAATTTCCGAAGAAATTTATTCATCAAGTAGATTGTACTTAATGATGTTTAAATTACCTTCCTGGAAGATTATAGTGAAATTTGTAACCTATGGTCAGTTGCAGTGTGGTATTTACTGTGTTAACATCGTGAGCGAAATATCGAGTGATAGTTTTTTGAAAATGCCTCCGCGAAGAGAATTAAGTGCAGAAATACGTGCGCTTATAATAGCTTACCATAAAAGTGGCACAAGTAATCGACAAATTGCCAAAAAAATGAAAATACCTCATGCTACGGTTGATTATAACATAAAAAAATATAGGGAAACTAGCAGTTTTCTTAACAAAAGACGGAGTGGAAGACCAGCAAGAGCGACAACATCTGCAGATGATCGTAGAATAGTGGTTACCAGCAAGTTAAATAGGCGCAAAACAGCCCCAGAAATCACCGCAGAATTAAATGTTGGTCGCCCAAAACCAGTCAGTGTTTCTACAGTAAAACGCCGCCTACAGAAAGCCGGGCTTCATGGACGCATTGCAATGAAAAAGCCATTACTACGCAAGCAAAACAAGCAAAAGCGACTTAAATGGGCCCGTGAACACCAACATTGGACCATAGAAGAGTGGAAAAACGTTTTATGGACGGATGAGTCCAAATTTGAACTGTTCGGAACTCGAAGACGAGTATTCGTAAGAAGATCTGTAGGTGAACGTACCAGAGAGGAGTGCATTGCTGCTACCGTGAAGCATGGAGGAGGTTCAGTGATGGTCTGGGGCTGTTTTGCTGGTACTAGTGTAGGGGACATTGCGAAAATTGACGGTATACTAAAAAAAGAAGGTTACCGAGATATTTTGGAGAACCACGCAATACCGTCCGGAATTCGACTTTTGGGCCAAAATTTTATTTTTCAACAAGATAATGACCCAAAACATTCCTCAAAATTATGTAAGGACTATTTACGCCATTTAGAAGAAGAAGGAACTCTCAAAATTATGGAATGGCCTCCCCAGAGCCCCGACTTGAATCCGATCGAGTTACTGTGGGAAGAACTGGATAGGCAAGTACGGAAATCGGCTCCAACATCAACTACTGAGATGTGGAACAAATTACAATCAAGTTGGACTTCAATATCAGAAGAAACTCTGGCAAAACTTATTGCAAGAATGCCTCGACTATGTGCCGCAATAATTAAATCAAGGAGGTCATATAGATGAGAGCAAAATTTAAATTAAACGTTTTCATTTTCGCATTTATTTAGTATATTTTTATGAATGTATGTGTAGATGTACATAAAAAATAAATATTATCGCAGTTTTACTGGATTTTTATACATTTTCGCAGTTAAACAGAGTGCCTAAACACTTTTGAGCGGTAGTGTATGTATCCCACAAGAGACCGTACTGAATACTAAGGTTGAGACGCTCATAGAACTGATTTAATTGGATGTATTCTACTGGCAACTGTCTTTTTGAGCACTATGCAGAAACTGTATACACTAGAAAAGTTTCTAAGGTGAACTCAGTGTACATTCAGTGGTACCAGCAGAAAACACTAATAGTTTCAAGACGAAAAACAGCCTTATATAATCACATCTACTTTATTCAGACTTTTCCCAATTGTTTTCTAGCGCATCACCAGATATTTTTCATACTTTTAACATTTTAAATGGTCACATTTAAACAACTAGAAAAAAAAATTGAAAAAACTGCCACTATATTAAAGTAAATATGAGGACCATTGTTCGACTAAAATATTTTCAAGATGCCAACCACAGTTTCCTTATCTTAAATAAGATATTCTACATATTTTTTTATTTTTAGATTCTACGTGAAATTCTATGCATATTTCATGTATGATGTGATGTACTATCTAAATCTGGCCATATTTTTTATTTAATTTTTTATGTTTTATGACGCTTGCATGTAGAAAACCAGTTACACCTTTCCGTATACAGCAGAATATATTATATAATTTAAATTCTCTCGAGCAAAAGACCTAATTAAATATTATTTGTATAAAATAGTTATAATTATTAATACGCTAAATGAAATTTAACAAAGTGTCTAAAGTTAATTTTTTCTTTTTTTGCCATGATAAGTAGCTGAAGAAATATCATTTGTATTTTCATGATTCCAATAACTCTATTAGTATATTTTAAAAACTAAAGACGAACTAGCGTTTAAAATATATTTAGTTATGCTTTTCAAAATTAAAGTATTCAATTCAGAATATATGAAACCATCCAATAAATGCAATAAACCTCATAATCGTCACCTTTAAAATTAAAGTTTATCACTAGATGGCGAATCCATGTGTGAATGTATGAATAATTTTAAATCAACTTAGAGATAAAAATAAACGTACAAACAATTTTATTTTTGTGCACTTGCTCATTGCTAAGATACCAAGACATATCGACCTAATTTTAAAGACGGTAGCAGCAAATATGATTCATCCAGATCCTAACAGTTGTAGTGCCTGTTAAAATAATGATCAGATCAGTAAAAGTAGTTTTTAAAAATCTCCTTCGTGTATTTAAATTTGTTAACATGATGTACTTACATATTACAATTCAACTGTATAGTGCAGAGGATGAAACAATTGAATCAGGAATTAAGTAATTTGGAAATTATTGCCTGCTCTTCGTACTTGTTGCAAGAATGTGATACAATCATCAAAATTGTTTTAAATCTTATTGTCTATAATATGTTTAAGCGAGCGCGTGAGCGTATGTGACTCACGTAACAAATTATTGTGTCATGTAAATAAGTGTAAGTACACAATAACGAAACGATACGAGGTTGTCGAAAATGCATTGAAGAATATGTATTCGAATTAGGCCTCATATTTCAAGGTATAGTCGTTAATTCTCAAATCAAACATTGAATACGAATGTAACAAGTATGCAACGGCAAGATTACATATAATGACCATCTTATCTCCATTCCACGTAATGATCATATTAAATGTCGTTAAAAATGCATTTTCTGTACACACTAAGCAAAGTTAATTGGCTAATAAAAACACAATAGCTAAGCACACACAAAAGCAATGAAATTTGAAAGATGAAACAACGCTGAAAATAGCGTTAAAATACACTGCGATCAACAATGATTGATAAGTCTGAAGTTGTAGCTTTCGTATTTTCTACTGAAAATAAACCCTTGCCCTGCCTCTGGTTTTCAACCAACACTACTTTGATATTTGAGATAATTTTTTTTATAAAAAATGTTACCAACACTGACACATTTAAAATTTCTGTTATGTAATGTGTCAGATCGGAACATTCGCTTCACGATTAAATTGCAAATTTGTCATACCTACTGTCTTTACTATCCTTGTTTATAGCTAAAATCCTATAAAATTTAATTAATCGACAATTACTTTTTAATAATAAGATCGGAAGTGAATATAGTAAAGAATACGTAATAAAATCACAATTAATGTTAAATTAATATGGAATTCATTAAACATAAATATACAGTTCACAAACTTAATCTTATCATTTAGTCCTGAACCCTAAAAATTTGTCCTGCATAAATGAATACGTGTTGCTAATTGAATTGGTCGACTGTTGTAATTCTAAACAGAATTATTGCATGCAATCAATGTTGGTCATCAACTAACTTCAGACAGGTAAACATAAATCCAGATGCGATTAGATTTGCATCAGCTGATTTATGATCAAATTATGGACATATATTTAGGAGAACACTGTTACAACCTGTCATTTGCAAAATGTGGATTAAATTATTGAAAAAAGAATTATATATTGTGCATAAATTTCACTTGCCTGGTTCTTTATTTCTAATACAGATATATGAATGTCTTCATGATCATTCGCAATAACGATAAAATTAACAAGCAAGCTAAATATTACTTCCTGTAGTGATGAAGCATTATTTTACCTGTCTATTGTGTCAATTTGAATTACTAGCCCGATATTATTTTCAAATGCCGTTTTATATCAAGCTCACTTCTGAATTCTGTTTTGCTAAAAATAATCTAATCTAAAACAAATCATAAACAAGCCCAAACAAGCCAATTTATCAGGGCTACCAAATTAAGTATTTGCTTCAAATTTTTAAAGTTAAAGTTTGTATATTTAATATACTGGACACGAAATTTCAAACGGAGGAGGTTGGCAGAACAAATTTTCGGTCGGTAACATTGAATAGTAGGTAGCAAGCAGTTATATTACTGAAAATTAAGCAAACGTTAACGCTAATGTACTGTGATCGTACAGTGTCTAAAATTTTTGATAAAAGAATTGTGCCAACGCAGGGATTTTGTTGCAATCAGCCGCTTTCATTTGAAATTGCTCACATGGTATTAGCTTTGTTCGCGGAAGAGATCCCGAATAGATATAGGATATACTTGGAAGATGTTCAGTACTTTTGTATTGCGCATGCGACTCTTGGAACACGAGAGGGAATTTTCTCATCCGCGAACACTACTCGAACGAGTTTCTGTTATATTCATTAGTTAACGTTGACACCACTGTAACAAAATAAATTTTGATATACTCCAAGTTAACCTTGGTGACTTATAAACGGATACTGTTTATGTATATTTTGCGGAAAATGTTCAAAATAATGTTGATCCGAGAGTTGTGGTACAATTTCTTTAAAAAAAATGGTAGTTTTTGTAACCTCTAATATCTGAAGAAGTTCTTCATCATTTGATGTGAAATATTCAGACATCTAAATTTTTACTAAATTAGAATTGATTTAAAGCTACACAGCTATGTACGTACATACATAACATGTGTATTTCGATATATAAAAAAATTTCCTTTATATCGTACGTTTTTACTTTAATAACAATTTTAACCAATCTGTTTCCAACTTAACTCTGTTAACCATAGCAAGAAAGAAAGAACATGCGGTATTTTCACATCAAAATTTAGAGCGCATGCGTAGGATATAAAATTCTTGCCCTTGATTCAGGATCTACAGAACATGTGACGGACTACTTCGGAATTTGTAAAGTGTGTTGCGCGAACAAAGAATATTCTGCACCGGTGAGAAAATTCTGTTACCGCGAACGATCATATTTGTAGTGCGCAGGTCTTTCATCCCCGAATACGTTCAGAATGCCGTCCGCGAACAAAGCTATTAATGCAGTCATCCACCACAATTTTGCCAACAGTTGATTACGCAAGAGCTTCGCTGGAAATACTAAAAGTGGTAAATTTGAATCAATTTGAATTAAACAACATTTCCGTATTTTCAAAATAATGGCTGAGGGATTTTGTCCTTAGAGTTATATATACATTTTAAGTACGTACAATACTAGTGTACCATTAGAATACTACTTAGGATGTGGTCCGAATTATGTCGTCATATTTTATCTGAAAAATATTTTATGAATAATCAAATTAGTTTTTAAAATTTATCTAAGAAGGCACAGACATGTATTTTGTATAAAATTAGAGAAAGCCCTTTCTGGTGTTGCTTGGTTTTATGCTTTTCAGTTACAATCTCGAAGTTTTTCTGCATCAATATAAATTGTATAACCATTCATGAACGGTAATCTGTTAGTACGCTTTTGGAATAGAGGATGAAGTAGCCTAAAGTAATGGTTAGGATATATTAGGATAAATATATAAATATCATCTAGATTTGTAAAGGATTAATTTAGTATATGTCTAATACTTATATTTTAATAAAATTAGATGATTCATACTGTATGTATGACATGAGTTAGTATATTTCTTAGACAGGAGACATGCTTCTATAATATCAAGGGTAATATACCGAGTATAAAATGTAAATGCCGGTATAAATAAACAATGATTCACAATTAAAAGTAACAGTTGTAGAAGTATAATATTGTATACACATTTTTATGTTTTATAACATTCTAATTCCACGCGACTAGATTCTTAACTTTAAAATTAGTTTTCTTTTTTTGCCCGTTAGCTAAACTATAAACTTGCTGTATGTATGGTTTCTCTACAAAATCGTCTTCAAGTCGAAAAATGTTTGAGTCTTAAAGCTATTGTTTAAGATTTCATTGTTACAATATCCGTAAATTGTCTGTGTTTTTTCCATTGAATGATGTCAGCTGTGCTTGTTATACAATGTGTGTAAACGTATAATTTCAACTGCGACCTTCCTGAAATAATTACACGTTCAAGGTTATTTTGGTAAATCCCTAGTAGCCGTATGGTATACCAATATTTTTTACAACAGTGATTGTTTTGTTTAAAATATAACATTTCGTCGCTTTTCATACCAAAATCATAAAAATACTGAATGATGATAGTTTTTACACTTTTATGATTCATACTAAAAACCTAAAAGAGTAAATAATATATAATACACAAATTCTTTTGTAACGAACTTAATAGAGCTGACGCAAAACAAATCTACAATGAAAAATTTTTAATCACACATGCAAATGTTTGGCATATACGAATGTTATTGCAAAAATGAGACTTTTGCGTCATATATAGTATTGACCATAAATTAGCAGCAGAATCACGTTTAAATAAAAATTATGAGGTTGTTGTAAAGTTAGTGTATTTTTATCACCTGATGAGATTGAAATCTATGACTTTCATTTATAAATACTATATTATATATACAGGGTTTTCAAACTTAAGTCGGCACTATTGCTAACTTTGTTATTATTGTAGCTACAAAGTTGGTTAAATAGGCAAACTAGTGTAGTTTTTCAAGCAAATTACAATGGCATTTAAAAAAAATAATTGACGTACTGGGTGATATTGTGAAAAACGTAATTTTTTTAAGTGGGACACCCAGTATACAGTTCTCTACAGGGTCGACAGAAAATTTAATTCTGAACAAAAACTTTCCTATGAACTTTTATCCTAAAGTCAATAATATCAGAGTTATTGATGATTGTTTTTAGAGAAACTAAAAACAGTATTGTTTATTTTAAGTTATTTTATTAGTTTCGAAAATAAAAAAACAAGAAATTTTAAATTCAGAACAGATGCTCAAAAACATCACTCTCTTGCTCCAAGCACTTTTGAACCCGCCTGTTAACGCTTCTAGTAGCCTTAGCAATGATTCTACCATCAATATTTTTAATAGCATGGCTGATGCTTTTTGCTGGAGATCTTCAAGAGTATCATACCGTCTTTCATACACTGCACTTTTCACAAATCCCCAAAAGAAGAAATCCAAAGGTGTTATGTCCGGTGATCGGGGAGGCATACGAATAGGCCCGTTAGTTGATAGATATCGGCCATCAAAAAGGTCATGTAATAAGTTATGAATTTGGCGAACATTATGGGCAGGAGCGCCATCTTGTTGAAAGAATGTCTGTTGTCTACCCATTAAATTCAGGTCATCCAAGAATTCTCCAAGGGTAGCGGTTAACATTTCGATATACCTCTCGCCAATTAATGCACCTTGATAAAATACGGGGCCTACAATTCTTGAATCAATCAAGCCACACCAAACATTAACACTAAAGCGTCTCTGCGGATTACAAGGACGGAAAAGCATCGGGTTTTCTCGACTCCAATAGTGGCTGTTCTTCCTGTTATACATACTCCTGTTGGAGAAATTTGATTCGTCACTCCAAAGAACCAAACGCCAAAAATTATGGTTAAGTCTAACTTGATTAATGTACCACTGACAAAACTGAGTCCGTCTTTCTTGATCTCCCGGTACCAGCGTCTAAATAGGTCTGTATCTGAACGGCACAAACTTATGTTTTTTTAGAATATTGTGAATAGTTCCCAAAGATAGTCCACTTTCTTCCTTTAAATCATTAATTGCATTATTAGGATTAGCTTCAAAGAAAGCTAAGACGTTAATTTCAGTTGCTTCACTTATTATAAATTGTTTTTTGGTTCTAGTTTTCTTGAACACATTTTCATTTGATCGAAACTTACGGTACAAAAGTAAAAAGTACCTTCGATCTGGCAAGTTGCGCGTAGGAAATAAAACACCGTAACGTTCACGAGCTTGCAGGGAATTTTTATTACAAACGATGTAACATTCCATCATATCACATTTTTCTAAATGCGTGAAAGGCATTTTTTTATCAATAAACACAAAATGTTAATTGCTTACTGACAGAGGTTTAATGCAATATTTCAATGTTGATGACATTTGCAAAACAATCGAATTTTGTTTATGAAATAACAGCCACCTTGGCAAATTTGAAAAATCATCAATAACTCTGTTATTATTGACTTTAGGATAAAAGTTCATAGGAAAGTTTTTGTTCAGAATTAAATTTTCTGTCGACCGTGAGAACTGTATACTGGGTGTCCCATTAAAAAAATTACATTTTTCACAATATCACGTGACCCAGTACGTCAATTATTTTTTTTTAATGCCATTGTAATTTGCTTGAAAAACTACACTAGTTTGCCTATTTAACCAACTTTGTAGCTCTAATAATAACAAAGTTAGCAATAGTGCCGACTTAAGTTTGAAAACCCTGTATATGCTCGCCGTTTCTTTGCCTGTGAATGACGCAATGATTAAATACATTCTCACACTGATAAGTCTATTTGGACAACTTATTCCAAAAGAGTGGAAATACAAGTCTGGCCCTAGCAGTACCACTTCATCGCTTTCTAATAAAATACTTACATGTCGACATTGTCGCCTAAACAGGCCTCCTCAACATGTTCATTGTGGTGTAATGAAATTAGATTAGAGACGCACGATATATGATGTAGTATATACATACGCGTGTACATACATATACTTATACAGGTGGCCTATTAGTGTATCAAAGTACAACTGTAGGTAATACAATATGTATATATTATATTTTTGATTATATTTTTTTAAAATAAGCGCATAACTTAATGAAACTATAAATGGGTAGTACCAGGAAGGAGAAATTAATCCAAATTTGAAATAATATTTAAGATGTTCCAGCTAAGAAAATGTATATTTGGTTGGCCCTGGTACTACAAGTGTATTTTCGTAAGTTTTCATAGTGTCTACTATAATGTTAAATATGTCACACTTTAACGCACTAATGCTCCATCATGTATGTATACACCGTGTGTAAAAATTAAGTATTCACCATTGCTAATTTCTTTATTATTAGAGCTTTGATATTATTTTTTATTCTGATTAAATTTGTTACGTAACAAATTAGTAAACATCATAACTAATTCTGATTAAAATGATGAAAACACAAAATGAGCTGAGTATTTTGTTTCGCAGACATTAACAATTTTTTTTATTCTTAAAGAATATAATATTTTGAGTAAGAGATTATTATTATTACATTACCACACAGACATAAATTTATCGTAATGACAATTGTAAATATGTATATATATTTTACAGTCGTACTTAATGTTCTCAGTCTAAATGTAAATTTATTGCTACCAGTTAAATATATATATATATATGTATATTGTACTTAAAATTAAATCTTATTGTCCTAAATTTGAAAAGTTTTTACTTAACACAAGTCAATAATTATACTGATTTTAGGAAAAATGGTACCTAAACGTTTTTATTTTAAAAGAAGATTACAACAAAATAATGTCTATTTTATGCAAGAGATTAGCAAGTTTAATCTTATTTGACTTGTTGTACTTATACATACAAATTTATTGTATACTTGATATCGCCTATAACATACTAAAACGCCATCTATTCGCAGATAGTTCAACTACCGTAATGGTAGGCATATTTCTTTATCCGATTTATATAGATGCACAACTATAAATCAGAAACATTACCAAGGTCGTTCATCTCCTCCCAGGGCTGAGCCCCTGACCCTCTTATCCTCCAATGAAATAGCAATTGGCTATTGACACGATAGGTACGATATTTTATGAAGTGACGAGGATGGACCGTCGAAGCTCAGAGAGCATCTTCTTGTAGGTGTTGCATGATTAGATGTTAGGATCAAGGCCGGCGGCCTGTTGAACTACAGGATTCGATCATCCGCAGTTTTTTGTCTTACTATGTCTCGATTCTCTTAAAATGTGTTCTGGTTACGCAGGACCATATTAGTGCGCCATGTGTTAAGATGGATTTGTAGAACAGACAAGCAATTTCATACGGAGAGACAGCGTGTTCTTAGTTCACAGCAAGGTGGCGAAGCGGGACATGATATTGTTGACGTGTGCACCGAAAGTCAGTCGACTATCAATTGTCATACCCAGATATTTGACCGACAAACTCCATGGCAGGCGGTGGTTGCCGATGCAGACATCTGATGGAGACGCCACTGCATTGCACCCTGTGCAAAACCACCAAATTGTCATAATTATGGCAGTTTGACAGGTTTTAACTGTCAAAATACAGCTTATACAGGATGTCCACGTTGAGTGACTGAGGGAGAACGCCTATAGTATACCTACTCATTGCCCAATGAAGAATAGAGTCAGGTTCCTGTTGTAAGCGATTGTGGGCAGTAATCCCACTCTGTGAGGAGGTGTAAGTTGCAGTGTCATCTGCGTATATGGTCAGATTGACTCCAGATTCCCGATAAAAAACATGCATAAAGATCTAGGAACAACGTTGGCCTAAGGACAAGAAGAACGTATCCTACTGACGCACCACAAAGGTGCAATACTGAAGATAATATAAGATGAGTTTGACGATCTCGGGTTTAAAACCTATCCTAGTCATTTTGAAGAGGGCTTCCTGGTGCCAGACAGTATCGAACGCACGCTCGATATCCAGAAAAACCGTATCTATGTTCCCTTTAGCTGCAAAACTATTTGTAATGGCTTTTGTAACGCGAAAAAGCTGATAATCTGTGGACAAACCTTCCAGGAAGCCGAATTATTCGTCCTGAAAGATGTTGTTCAGAAACTCTACCGCCATGCAGGTTTCTAGGAAAGACAACAGTGTTTATTAATCTTAGTGGTAATAAATGAATATGTGCAAATTAATTGCATTTTTCTTTTAATTTAAGAAAAAATATATTTAATGTGGGTTAAATTTGTATTAAGTACAAGTATAAATTTCTAAGTACATATATAACTTTATTTAGATTCAGTGTTGTCCAGGCGAGGTTCGTCAAGGTCTTGGGAGCTGGTCCTTCTTTCGGCATCACCAAATCACAAATTAAAAAATCCATCTATGAATGGATATATAATAGGTCTAAGAAATGGCGGAAAAGATCACTAGGACAAAGACAGGCAAAGGAGTTCCTAAGGGAACATAGGCCTCAGTTTACTGAAAACCTACTGAGTAAAGATAGGAGGACTGTCAAAGTGATAGTAGGTCTGTTGACCGGTCGGAATAGGCATATGGGCGTAGAGAACTGCACAGCTGACGGCTACATAAAAGAGCCGCTGTCAAAAATGATAGGTCTAATAAGGTAAAATTATAGGGTAAAAGGGGATCACAATAGACTTGCAAAGGTCGTGGTGAAACAGGTTCTAATCTAGACTCAATGTACTGTAATCCTAAAAATAAGCAGAGAAAAAGCTTCCTAATAATTGCCAAATAATATGCAAGTAGGCAAACACCAAAATATTATGCAATAAATAATCACATACAGGTTTTCCTATTAGTTGTGAAATAAACAAGTTTTTATTTGTGATTAATTATCTATTCATTAGTAGTATTATTTTTGCAAATGCCATTTATTGATGCCGAAAAATGTGATATGTTGAAAGTGTATCTAATTTGTACAAAAAAATAGCAAAAGCATTGCTTCCGTTTCCAAATCTAAAATTTTGTCCTACAAATTGGATATACGTCCTTGAAGCATATATTTTCGGGAAAAGTAAGTGGCATTTTGAGAGCAATAATTTACTAGTGACAAAAAGATAACCACAAAAAAAGATTTATTTGCTAACTACTGGGAAAACCTGTATGTGATTCTTTATTCCACAGTATCCGGTTATTATGTTCTGGCACATTATTTGGCAATTATCAGAAACTTTTTTTAAATTTGCGTACTGTTAGTGTTACAGTAGATAGTAGTGCAGTTATAATTTTTTGTTCAAAACCTTGTTTTCTTTAAGAATATCTAAACATACACATAACAGTGAAATCCGCTTAATGTGATCACTTTGTGCCAAATACATATTGATAACATTAACCGACTGATAACAATAAGAGAATTAAAAAAAAGTCAAAATTTTACAGAATTTTAACTTATAGTGATTTTATTGCATAACTAACTATGTATATTCAACATTATTTGCTCATTACAATACTTTGCATTCATAGAAGAAAATAGATAGTCAAAAGTTGATTCCTTGTTAGAAGTAAGAAATTACGTAAATCTACGTCCAATGCATTACGGATTTCCTTGTTTAGTTGAGCATTTGATTTCTTCTTCATCATCATTACCCTCATCCGAATTTTAAGTCAATTTTTTCGTTGTAACTTCGTTATTTTCTTCCATGATTATACATACATATCAATCATTCACTGATACAATAAACACACCTATGCACGTATTAAAAGAACTCATGTCTAAAAACGATGATTGCGTTCGACATTTTTACAAAGTGATAATAATAAGCGACTTTTTTTGATTACATTATCCGGTGGTTTTTGGATGTAAACCAATTAAAACGGTCGGTTCCTAGCATACCATTGGCACTGACCGCCAAGATTTAAAAGGGAACTAGTGCAACCCTCTATATTTTAGGGAGGCAGAATAGTTGATATTTATCACGGTAGATGGAACCCTTGAAGAATAAAATTGGAATTGGAAGTCATTGACCAAATGACCCTATGGACAAGCCGCCACTGGAAGTTAGCAATGGTGAACATTTAACTGTGGGGACAGTGTATACACCGTAGTGCATCCCCTTAATGTTACAATTTATAAAATATTTATTGATAAGTGATAACAATCGTTATCAGCATTTTTGCGCATGATAACAACTTCAATTTTGCTACACTATATTAGATTGCTGAAAGAACTTCCCTATATATTATTTATATTTATTCTCAATACATAGTTAATTTCGTAGGCAGTTAGCAACGTCGTTCAGATATCCTTATCAGGATAATGCTGCGGTAGATTCGTTTACGGAAGCGCTTGACTTTTGCTAGTTAACATAACTTCCTGAATGACAGGAAATGCACGTATTTACACTACCATTAGTCGTATTGTTCGAAACCATCTTTCCTTTTCCTTATAATACCCTCTGCATACATTATTAAGATTATAAAAAAAATATGCTTGCGAACCTTTTTATCTTTCATATTAATTAAATATCAACTAAAGAAAATATAATAAATTTTGCAAATAAGTATGAACTTATCTGAGTACGAACAAACATCATGCAAACACATAATTAAATCTAGACAATGAAAGTCGCCGAAGGAACAGCAGACAGTAAACACGTTTAATAATAAATTTCTTTCTGGAATAAGCAATCGGGAATCTTATTTAGTCATGTTTAATTAATTATTTAAGACATATTAAGAAATAATGTAAACCTTTCTAGAAATTATGACAATGAGATTATGGTTGTTTGTATTCACCACAATTAATAATGTCGCATTGACCTTCGTACCGGTCAACTGTAAAATTATTCACACCGCGTATTGGGGTTAAATACAATAAATAAATGAGACATAAAACGCATAAATTCCTTTGTGTATGGAATACTAATAATAATAATAGTGAATCATATATGAGTCAGTGTAAATGAATCTTGTTGGGATTTTTGTATCTAATTTATAATCAGTTTTATTTATTCTTTTAATTACTTTCTTGTAGTACTGATGATATTAAATAATTATTTAAGAATGGAATGCCTCTCTTGCAATAGTGGAGAAAAACAAGGGATTTAGAAAAGTAAAAAAATGAAAATTTCGTCGCCGATGTCGCTACAAATATTTCACATAAACCTGTAACAATAGACGAATCTTGTTACCGCAACAAATGCGAAATCCGTGTTGTGGCTGTCGCTGTGAATTTTTGCTTGGACCCGTGGGAACTTTTCTTTTTCGAACTCGCTGCCTATAGTATTTTAGAATTTATAGTATTTTAGAATTCTGTAATTGAAACTTGTTCACGATATTTTGTTTAAAGCTAAGTAGGAAATGATTTTCGTTTATTACTGCATGTAAAATATGCTATACGCATGTACAGTCACTGACAGAAGTAATGTCTCCCCCTACAAAGCAAAGAATATCAAACCTACATTCCTTCAAGTTCGCCCAGTCTCGGCATATGTAAACACCGTAATTATTAGCAGATTTAACGACATCTAATAAAGATACATCCTTTACCTATTTCAAATCTGTTCAATTTCAATAGTGCTTTTTACATTTTCTTGTTAAAAATTATAATACATTAATAATAAATAAATGAGGTATACTCTAATGCATTTATACATTTATGACAATAACTGCTTATTGTATTTTTACAAGTTTAATAAATGTTTACATTCATACACATGTGCTGAAATGTGATAATACATTAATGTATCTATAACAAATGATTTATTTTCTTTACGACGAATATAGGTATACAGTTTTATTCACGGAAACGGTTCATTAGAACTTTTCGATGTTCCTGGAATCCTACAATTCTGAAAACTTGTAATCTTCTAAAATTATTGCTACTTAACAAAAGTGTTTAGTAATTTTTTTTGCACATAATTTTTATCAGACCTTGGTTTAGTCTGCATTTATGTCTTCTAAACTCGAAATTGCAGTCAAAAAAGTACTAACGGATGGCCTTCGAAACGAATCTCCACAGCCTGGTGTCAAAACACTGTCAAACATAGTATGTGCCAGAACTTTATTTTTTTATTTCTTACCCAACAACTATACCTTTTTTAATTTAGCTTCTGACAAACTTAGAAAGGGACGTTTTAAATGTTTAAACAAGGCTACATCCTAGAATGTATTTTTCTCCTCTAGATGTAGGAGTTTCGATGAGTCTATAAACAGACGTCATTCAATTGGATTGTGTGGGATAATTTAATTGCACAAATCTTTCTCGTCTTTCCGTAATAATACAATATTCATTATATAACATTTAAATGTATGAGAACTTGTTAGGAGTAATATGGTTTGCATACTCCCAAGGATAACAGTAATAACTGTATAGATGGTGTAGATAGTCGAACCATCGATCGAGAAACGAGTTGTGGTAAAAATTTTCTCATTTTAGTTTCAACAGTAGCACATATGCATGTAGGTAAATACATATACACTACCACGAAACAATAATAACAGTTTAGTAGAATATTGATACAGAAATGTAATGTTAGCAAGGTTCAAGATCATTGTTCTATCTATTATTGCTCGATTTCTACGTTGAATCTTACACTGAATTATATACATAGATTAGTCTACTCTTTTTTTGGATATGTTTAATTGAACAGGTCGATGATCTTAACTCGTTGTTAGATTAAATAATATAGTTTGCGTATACAATTTAGGATTAATATTTCAATTGGTACCGATTTGATAATCATATTATTGCAATAATAAAAAAATGACGTCCGTATGTAATAATAAACTAAGTAATTATGATAATTTGAGCTGATTTATTACGCGAAGTAGGAAAATATACCGACGTATGGTTAGCTTAATATCGTTGACATTTAATCAAAGATTACAGCATATTTATTATTAATAATTATTACTATATTTATTAATGGTGGGTATGTAGGCGGAATTAGGTATTCTTAAAACGTTGTTTCTTTTTGCTGTGTACAGATTAAGGAATATTATAGCAATCTAACCTATTCGTTAATTACCGTGAAATAAATATTACAAAATTTAGCAAATAAAATCGTATAGACCGTTCTAAATCTGCTATATATAATTTAGCCCCCTTCAACGTCACTAAACCAGTTTCACTTCAAGTTTACAAATACAATTACATCACTTTTATTATTCGAAGGTCAAAATCTGAGCAACTGTTTAACATCGGTTAAAATATGTGCAGAAAAAAATAAGTGAAATTCTTTACCTGTGTAATTTTACGAATGTAGGTTATTTACCCTGACCTGAATTAATAAGAGATCATATTGATTCTAATATTGTGTTTTATATATTGTACTGCAACGTTATTCCTAATTCTGTTGTTAATGCTTGCTAATTTATTTATGATTATCCTTGCTATGCTAAAGTAAATAATAAAGTTTGACACGTGTAAACTTGGTTGTATAACTTTGAGTAGGTATTTATATTATAGATCAGCTTGTTTTATGTACAGTCTGTCTCGAAAGTTTTCAAACACTTTTTAATATAAAAAAATGTTATGCGTAGCCATCGTACAAAGAAACAAGATATATCAAACTCAAGCAAAATAATATGCATTCGACAATGTAATAGTAAAATGCTTTATATCTATCTCTATACACAAGATCACCAATTAATATGTATCTAGTTGAACTAGTTTAATTTATAATTTCAACAAATTAATCATTATCTCAATAAAAAAGCTCTTATATACTTAACCATTATTTTTACAAAAAAGAAAGGTTCCGAAGAAACTCTGATTGTGTTATATCTTTTGGATATACCGAATTATATCATGAGTATGAAATTAATGAAAAGATTAGAAGTGTTTTCTACAGGATCTCAAAAAAAAAAACAAACACATATACTTACACAGATATTATTATTACATTTTGAGCTAACGTATTTCAGTAGTACTTTCATTGTAAAGCAAAAATAAATGAATAAATATATGAATACAATAGGTACATATTTTTCGGATTTTTACAACTCTCGACGATTGGAATATTTATAAAAGAAATGTTTACAACTCCAAGCTGTTTATTACAAGAAAAATATTATTGTAGAGTTTGTTTTATAAAAAAATTTGAAATGTTTTTTTCAAGCTTAATGAGGGTTTATTAATTTTATCAAATTACTATGTCTATAGTTAAAACAGAAATAAAAATCGTATCATTTGGTAATTTATTTAGTTGGGAAAATAACGTTAAATATAAAAGGAATAACAAGAAACATTTTCTCCTGCAAATTTACTATTGTTTATATATATTTTTTATTTTTTTACGTAAGTAAATGTGTGTTAGTTATGTTGTTATTTAATGATGGTATTTTAATATATGCATGTGTTCAAATAACTAATAGCTAAAACTATTTCATTAGCAATGCTATTATTATTGTTATGCAATGCATTAGGCATGTATTTTTCTGGCCACTTTTGAAAAATAGTTTTTGCTTTAGAAATTCCGTCTCCATATACAAGGTTTGTCCATAAAATTCGATGAATGGCCTAATATGCTGGCCACATTTTTTGACAAAGAGAGCATCATCTACAAGAAATTTATATCTGCTGGTCAAACGGTGAATGCCACATTTTATTTGGAGGTTCTCAAATATTTAGCATGTGTGTCACACGTGGATTCTTGTATGCCAATTTTTGTCTCTGTGTGATGTGATTGTTTTGAACTGACTTTTTCTAATCCGTAATCTTAACGAAATCTTGGTTTGCGGATGTCAACGAGGCTCAGGATCGTGTGACAGCTATTCTGAAAACGATTCCAAGGAAAGAATCTTTCGACAATGGTCAATGTATTATGTATGTTTGTATTGTATTTCTTGGAATATTAAATTTTTTGGCTTAACGTCAAGACAATATAATCTAGTCAGGTTTATTATCTAATAAGTCTAGATGTCTACATGCTTATGATTGAAGACTGTTTTCAAACTTATATGCAACATATCCGGTAATCTACGGCAAACCTACAGTTAATTATTTTCTGCTTTCAAGGCCTTCGTTTCTTCAGTCAATATTTTTTAAATTTTCGACCTCTAATACTTTTTCCTTATCATCGAAATCTTTCTCTTTTACAGAAAAATCTTTCAATAAATCGGCTGCAAGATCATTTGTCACTTCAGTTATGACTTTGGTCAGGATTTTCTTGTGTATGTTGGCTTTCAACAAAAGGTGCGCTTGAATGTTTATTCATTATATATACCATTGTAATCAATGTTCAAATTCGAGTGAAGTAAGTTGCTCATTATTGCCACCCATTCTTCTGATTTAAAGAGAAAAAACGTTCTAATATATTTTGATTAATTTTAGTCATCAAATATGTACTTTATTTAATAATTTTTGCTGAAATCAGGATAGAATGTTTGTAATAATAAATTATTAAATAAGATTTCTCTTTGAAATGGTAGTAGAGTTTTATTATTTCCTATATGCATCACTGATGTTAAGTTACTCATGCTTGTCTATATTCATTTCATAAGCATGACACAGCAACAAGTTTATTTTGTGTTGAATAAATCGCACCATTTATTTTAGTACAATTTCAGACATAAAAACTTGATTTTCTCAAACGATATTTTGAAACAGAATTAGATTCTGCTTCCAACTGCATTACTATCACCTATATCTGTAATAATTTCCACTGAAGAAGTCTTATTAACGAAAACATAATTTTATATGTTCTGGAATAAATTGGTATTTAATTAATTTGCTGTTTCATTGACCGACAAAAGTTTTGGTAGAGCTTAGAGAAAATTATATTTCTTAATAGCAAGTTGTGGAAATGATAACAAACGTTCTTATTAATAACTGTCACCATAATCTTTCAAATCTGATCAATGTTTATTCCATAGAATGACAAAACCTATAACTTATCCGGTTTTTTCAGTTCCTGTTTTACATGTTTCATTACATGTATTACACAATGTAATATTCTAGGTTTTATGGTGCGTTTACACTATTCAAGTGAATTCATCAATTCACTTGAATAGTGTAAACGCACCATTACGCGTTTATACTATTCAAGTGAATTGATGAATTCACTTGAATAGTGTAAACGCACCATTAGGTCGAAAACAGAAACTTTGGAACTAACATTTTTTAATAATTATAGCACTATAAATCTCGTCCGGTATCGATTTAATTTTGATTTTTTTTTGGTATGATGACTGTAGTTATATATTATGCCTTTGTATATTGCTACTTTTTTATTGTCGGAACAGTAATTATTTTTCTTTTATGATATATTAAATGAACAACTAATGTATACATATCGGTATACGCGTGCAATTTGAGTAAACATCAATTTAACAATTTCACGAGTCAGAATGAATACGTTTAACAGTCTAATGTAATAGTTAAGATCAACATCTGCATATTTAAGCTTTGTTATAACAAAATGAGGAGTGGACGAACTGAAATAATTTTGAAGCTGTTAGACAGGATAAGTTATATATATGTATGTATAATTTCACACCTGTTGCGACATTTACATTCCGAGAACGGTTCCCAACTGCCAACACAAGAAATACACGAATGCAACAGATGAAAGCCGAATAAAAGCCAACTGTCCACGTTGTGCCGTTTGTAGTAATCTTTTAACCGGTCCTATTGTAGTTAATAAATTTAATGTATGTAATTTTTTTGTGGCATGGTGAACTAATTGTTATTTTCAAAATTTGTGATATCATTTTTTAAAGAGTCCATGAAGATATTTTAATTTTTTTCGTCTTCTAATTTATTCTATATCAAATAATTGTTAATTGTTTCGACAATGTTAGTGAGTGCAAACTTCCCTTGTAGACATTTCATCGTCAAATTGATAAAGCAATTTGTTGAATCAGTAACGTGTATAATCGGACATATGACATTCCGATCGATAGATTTCAGCCAGTGGGGGAGAGGTGTGGGCAAAGAGCATTGACAGGAAACTTTTTACGGCAGTGTACAACTGCACGACATATGAAACCCGCGTACTAATTTATTATCAGTGTAAATCAGGCTTATCAAACTTGACGTTTTACTTGAAACAATATCAAAGCTTGTTTAGATTTGACTTAAGTTGTTACAATATCACACGGTGGTACTTTTAGATTGAGAATTTAATTCTATGCCGACTGGTCTATAAAAGAATTTGTTGATCATGACGCTTAATATAATTCATAATCACCGTTTTTTAAGAAAAAATTCTGAAATAGAGGTTATGTATAGAAGAAGTTTTGACGTCTCTAGTACAGTCAAAGAGTAACAGTTCTCTATTACGCTTCAAAATGAGAGACACAAAATTCTGAACAGACTTCCAGCCCAAATTACAATAACAAATAATTGACATAATAAATGTAATGCGTTAAGTGCATGTGGTATGGTACTTTTTGGATTTTTTTCTGGATTTTATCTCTCATAATCTATACTTACCTTTATTTTGTAACAAATTTTGTATGTCTTCTTTTTTTTCATAATGTTCTTGGTGCTTTTTCAATCTTGTGGCTATGATATGGTGCATTATCCATAATTATGACAGCATTCTTTGATAAATAAGATATATGCTAAGGTATCTCCCGATCCTTTTCTGATTCTTTCTACCATTTTATGAGGAGCAAGTTGTTTAGTAAGTTCTTATCTTGAGTATGTGGTACATTTTTTTTTTTTAATATTATTTTTTTTTAATGTGGTGGGTGCTTAGTTGCAGTGACTCCGTAAACTGTATCGCTTGTCTGGCTATCACTGTAACTCTCGCGGTGTAGCTTTGTGTGTGTATGTTGTGTTCAATTGGCTTTGTGACAGCATCATATCGCCTTTTATGATGCCGCGCTGTTAATCACTTTGCTCCCAACAGCGAATGGCAAGTCGATCCGGGATTACACTCTCTGAAAAAATGTCACCGTCCCTCCAGAGAATTGAACCCCGGCGCCTATCGTCCTCTCACAACAATAGTCAGCCGCCTAACCACTGCGGCCATCGACCCGTATTAATACAGTAGAACCTCGATTATCCGTGCTGGTCGGGACTGAACTAAGCCCGGAAAATCGAAAAGCACGGTTAATCCGCACTTACTTATTTTAGTCAAAAAAGTTGGTTTACAAATTACATATTATGACTACTTACGTAAATTAATACGAGTCGATCGGAATGCTTCTTCAACTTCCATTGACAATTGAATCGAAGAAAGTTTAGATTTCGAAAAACTTCCAGCGACAAATTTGAAGATAGGGAACTACAGAAGTTTTTGATGAAAAAATTATTTAGAAAAAGTTAAAATTGTAGGAGGTATTGCAAAACGATTCAAGGCGTTAACGTGGAAAGCGGATGTATACGATGATGGTGCGGCGAATTGACATGCACCGTTTGTACTAATTCGCATTCTGCACGGATAATTGAAACCCGGATAATCAAAGCTGTTTGCTAACACGGTTAATCCGCAGCACGGTTAATCCACACACGGATAATCGAGGTTCTACTGTATATTAATTTGAGATCAGCCGCATTTTTGTACCACAATCTTATATAATCTTTCTTCTTTATCTATTTGCATTCTTTTGAGCGATATGCGCTATTTTATAAATATTGTACCTGTTAGATAAATAAGGAATGAAATAGGATAATGAAATAATATAAGCAAATATAGATTATAACAAAGTCCATATCGAGAAAAATGAAAAGTGTTAAATAAACAAATTCAAAGATGTCAAATCAGTTTATCTCGACATAAAAAATTATCAGAATGTCAAACATTTTTTTATGATATTTTATTGACTTAAAAGCAGGTGTGATACGTTAAACATAAGCATTTGGATGAAGGTCAATTAAAAAGTATCTTATTAAAAAAAAGAGAAAATTCTGACAGACTCAAATGACAGTTATTTATTATTATTTGAAAGCGGTACAAAATCAAATTATCCAATTTTGCTATTAATTCTCAATATATATATCACATTTCACTATTCAAATTTAATTTTACCGCCCAGAAAAATATTTTGCCAATTTTATTTGTTGTAATTTGGGCTGGGAGTTTGTTCAGAGTTTTGCCTCTCTCTCTTTAAAATAAGGTATAGACCAACCCAGCCATTTCTTTTATTCCCAGACGAAAAAAATATTTTTTCACCTAGAAATCGGGGAAGAAAGAAGCACGATTACAGCGCTCTCCCAAAACGCGGCGTTTACGTGAACTACAACGTGTGACGTATGATACAGTGTTTATGTCTGGTTTATGTTATCGAAATCAATGGATTAACTACTTGTGCCTTGTATTCGGACGATTTCTTTTTACTTTAAAAAAATGGTTCACTGCCATGAGGAGAGATGTACCTTTGGCAGAGACTACAGGATATTGTTGTTCTGATCATTTTGATGTAAGTACAAGTACCTAACCTATAAATCTCTTTTACGAGTAGTATGGTATTAAAATTAGTGATATTCTACAAGTATATACGTTAAAATAATATGTATTATCATGCATGTACACAAAGTACTAATTCTATGTATTAATGGTTAAAAAAGGATCCTACATTTGTGTTCATATTAGGAATGTCATAACCCTATAATCTGACTTACAGGTTTTTTACGTCAGATTGCGTTTGGGTCACGTGACTTCCTCGGGCATTTTTCAACTCAAAAAATCTCGAAAACTACAAGTCTTTGAAAAAAATAATTTCTGTTTCATTTACCGGCGATCTCAATCCTTTATGAAATGTTTAATTCCTGTTAACTTTTGAGAAATCTAGGTAGTTTTAGGTTATGTACGTATCAGTGTCATGCGTGCGTAACTCTAGGCATATTTTTAAATGTCAATGAAGCAAATAAATGTCAAATGTCAATAAAACTCTACATGAACGACATATTTACAGTAGCCAATTATTTGTGTTTGGAATTCCATGCTCCCTACTATACATATAATTTTAAACTTTTACCCTTTCTAGAGTTAGAAATTATTTCACGAGAAACATAAATACAAGGAAAAATAAATCATAGAATAATTTCGTATTTTTGAGGACGTCAGTATGAGTAATGTAATCACAGGAATGAAATATCATCAAAACGTCACAGTTAATCGATAGCAACATTGAATTTACAAAGAGATTAACTATTTTTTTGCACAACTTGTTATTGTAAATTATCTAAGCTATTTCATATGCGCACTCACTCGTTATTGCAAACAATTAAATTAAAAATAAAGGCAATAGCTGAATATTACAGGACAAATCGAAATATACAGGGTTGGTTTTTTACTTTTATCATCTAGATTAGGACGGAATTCACTTTATACGATATATAAATATGATAGAGGCGCAGATAGGCGATCTCTCCTTACATATAACAAATATTACGCCCTAGCTCACCTATTACTGTACAAGCGCGTTCAGTTGACGGCGGTAAAATTTACAGTTAGTCTGTGTGGCTGCGCTCAGTCAGTTTCCTCTGCTGTATTCTTTTTATCTTCTTGGAGTACATACACCGTGCCGTTAGTTCTTTTACCGAGATAGTACTGTTCGCAAGAAAGATTCTTGTGCCCGGCTAAAATTTATTTGTGGTGTAAATACAAACGAAGAGTATAAAACAAATAACAAAATGGGTTGTGCAACCGCTACAGTTCGAATTATTATGTTCGCATTTAATTTAGTCTTTGCGGTAAGTCTAAATATAATTATTATATATCTATAATATATGTATATTTACAATTAATTGTGGTTGTTACCACTTTTATTAGCATTAGATGGTTTCAATTTAAAATTTACTCGTATTAAAAAACCGGTTGGCAAAACTTAAACTTAACTTGCAACCTAGTTTATCATTGGGTAAATTTAAATGTTAGTGTCACAGCAATACGTGTAATGTTCATTTTGTGATACTGTTATATGTACAATTTCGTATAAATAACTTGCAAATTCAGCTCAGATGTGTATTTTTTTGTTAAGATAAGCCGTTATCATCATATGATAGATGATGTATTGCATTTTTATTTGCTGATAAAAAGTAATATTATATATAATGGTCTTTTTTTAGCTTTATCTTTATATTAAAAATTATACCCTACGTTTGGAATGAAAAAAATACGCGATAACTGCGGACAGTGACATCCTAACACATCACAGTTATGTTATTTAACTTTGTAATTTTTGTAGGACAGATAATTAACAATGATACAACTCGAAGTATTCCAATATTAGAGTTTATAATAATATTAAAAATGGTGTTATTGACAATCAATAATCTGTACGAACTAATTACAACTTATAAGCTTGGATTTACGTGTCCATTTCAGCTGCCTAGCAACCTGTGTCAATCGTACACAACTTTCGTATCAATTATGTATGTATATAAATGTATGACATTTATGCCACATGATGTTTTAAATAATTTGATTTAATCTGCCGATTTGTTTATTATTATTGCTGTATTCTGTTCGTGAAACAAAGAAAGTTAAACAAGTAAATTTAGCATAAATCCGGGTATTATAACGCTATAAGTAATTGTCATTGTTTTATAGAGAAAGTTTAATCAGTTTTTTTTTGTAAACAATGTTTGTAATGGTTCGATACGTACTATAAAGTTTATTCCTTCAATTTATACTTTTTCTTTGTTCTTTTATCTTTATATCTATATAAGGTTACGAAATTATGTTCGTTGATTTATTTGTACTTTGAAATGGAGAATAATCATACTCTAGGTTGATAAATGATCGATTGAAAGTATCATCGATGTTAATGTTTAAGAAAGATTTTCCTAAATTTCCATATAAGTTACATTCTACATGATTATAGTTCATGACAAATCCTTATTGTCAGAAAGAGCTTGTTGTCATTTTTAGCACATACAGTTGAATGCAAAAAAATGTGGACGAAAAAGTTTTTCTATTATAGACGTTACCTGTCAATATTTTGTAATCTATCAAAATGCACAGCTTTCAAATTGATTCCCAATAAATTAAATAATAATGACATTGACGTGTGAAGTGTTTTCATGTTTGTGTTATTTTTATAAAACATTGTTAGACTGAGACAGTATTAAAATCGTATGTCATACATTCGTAAAAATGATTTAAATTGACCGGGGTCGTCTTGAAAGTCCTTATTAGCTAGATTTGCTTTTTTTTCTCTTCGTTGCAAGCAAGGCCTTACCTACCAACGTCGATTTCTTATATTGCAATAAATGTGCAGACATTGTCGTTGACGAGTTTTCGCTTTCTTTGTAATTCCCATTTCTACTACAGTGTAATAATAATAATAATAATAATAATAGATAACAATAGTTAAACGTAACCTCCAAATTCATAAATGACGCAAACGTAAACAGATTTTAGGTTGTTAAAAAACAAAAGTCACTATTTGAGGATTGGCAGTCATGAATTCGTTTAAGATATTGGATGAACTTTTACTGTTTACATGATCCAATAAATTGAAAAATACATTCATGAATTTTTTTCATTAATAAATTCATCAATTCATTAATTTATTTGACCGTGTAAACCTAGCTTAATGCTATATAATTATCTGTCTGTAATGTGACAGCAGTGATTGACAATTCATATGATAGATTGACAACGATTTTACAACAAAAAGAATAAGAACATTTTTTTTGATCCCAAGTTTACCACCTTAAAATTCTCGCGAAATTCAAAAATTATTTATCATCTCGTAACTATAGTGCATTCTCAGCAACATTTAATAATTTACAACTTCACAAAAAATTTGATTGATTTTTTTAACTTAATATCTATATAAATACAGATTTAATAACTTCCCTCGTATTATCTAATTGTATTGAATTTTATAATTCTTAGAACTAATTTACACACTTCACTCCTTCTTTCGCAGAAAAAAACAATTTTAAATATTTTCGTTATAAGAAGTAATCATATTAAGACACCATCATGCGAGACACTTTCTAAAATATATCCTCTTTATATAGGACACAATAATTCTATAAGAGCTACTGCTAAAGGTAATTAACTTTTTATTACAATCGATTATCTGGTCCTGCTTGAAACGAACCTTTCCGTATGAGAATACAGCCTTGAGATGACGTCTTCGTACACGTCACACACTTGTCATTTCGTCTAAAAATCGTTAACGTACTGTAATTGATAATTACTTATTAATGATTTAATAGAACGTTATTATTAGAATTAAAGCTCTAATTCGTTGTAATGAACAACTTTCTTTCTGATGTACGTATTACATGATTATTTCAGGAAAGTGTTATTAACCTTTAGAGATCTTGAGCTATATATTTATATTAGAGCTATCCCATTTATTACAATATTTTTACGATATTTTACAATACTAAAGGTTAAATAGAATTATATCCTTACTGAATATATATACTAAAACAAATTACAGAAACAGAAATAATTTCTAATTAGGTCAAGTGAAATATAGATCATAAACATTATATCTGGCTATTCCCATGTGTACAGTGCGTAATTAGTTTAATTAAAACAAGAAGGGCATTAAGAGAACAACTTGTAGCGTTACATTTTAATTGTAATTAAAGCGTGTCCGGGAAGCCTGTCAACTTAAAATAAATTAGTATACAGTGTTCTAGAGTCAATATATCTAATTTGCGTTCTGGCTTTCAGCAATTGGGACAGATAGGTATGTATGCCTGTGATGGTTTTCCATGGGCAAACGTTGCAACTATTAGATAGATACATATTTAGTATCTTCTACTAAAAGTACAAAAGTTAGATGATTGTTCTTGAAAAACTTGATCTTATTATTATTTACATAATTTACTATATCATCTAGAACAATTATCACAACCAAGATTTTGTTCTACGTCATTGATTAGCTCAACTTGGCCTCCAACTTTTGGCTAGTCATTTTCACAATTTTCAACAGAGCATTCTGTATGCATTTTGAAGATGTTGTTGGTTTCTTTCAGTGCCTTGTTCTCAAATGTAGGTACATACTTGCAAGCAGTGGAGAGCATAAAAGGTTTTGCAATGTTTTGCAAGAATAAAATGCATGTTCTCAGGTTTGCTAACTTCTTACAGTACTTTTTTCATTCTGATTTCAAATGCTTGAAAACACTAACGTGGGCTGACTGCACAAATTGGGTAGTATTTGGTCAGTCTTTGACGTACATTCTAGCGATTATCATGTTGTTGTCGAAATATTGACATACAGTAAATATCGTTTATATAACGACGTTGAAGGGACCTAATGCTAATGTCTGTTGAGAAACGCGATCCCAAGCTTTGGAAAATAGAAAAATAGCCTGCAGGATATCTAGTTTTTGAGGAACATTATTCTCGTCAATGTCTTTTAAAAGCTTTATAATTTCAAGTTTTCTAAAATGTGTCTTTAGGGACTTTACACCCTGGTCCATCGGTTGAAGAACTGACGTGGTATTTGGTGGAAGGAAGGCAAATTTTATAGCTTTTAAGTTTTGAATATTTGGATGAGCTGGACAGTTGTCTAAAAGCAATAGGATTTTCCCTTTTTGCCGAATGAATTTATTGTCCCATCGTACAATTATTTTTCAAATAATGCTGATGTCATACATGCTCTTTGGTTATTTTCATATTCAACAGGTAGAGATTTTATATTTTTAAAGCATCGAGGATGCTTAGCTTTGCCAATAATCACAAGTTTAATTTTTGCCGATCCAGTCATATTTGCTGCTACAAGGCTAACAGTCTATCTTTACCGAGTTTACCATCAATACATTTTTCCCCTTTAAATTTCATCGTTTTGCCTGACGTTATTCGGAAAAACCAGTCTCATCTGCGACGTGTTCGTCGTTATAAAAGATAATTTGATCCAAATTTGAAGCTTTTCGTCGTTATATTAGTTTCGTCGTAATATCCGATGTCGTTATAACCGATAGGTTTTGCGTTTAGAAAGCATTGTTTCTGGCCAGGACCTTGAAATTTCGTCGCAAAAACCGATATGTCGTTATATCAGATGTCGTTATAAACGATATTTACTGTATTTTTATTTTTAAAATAGAAACAAAAAGTAGTAGAAAAAATTTTAAAATTAGATTTCATTCAAGTTTAATTTTAACGTTTCTTCCTAGTACTCAGTAGGTATTTTCTTATGGCTAAGAATGTGTCACTACCTCGACAGAAACATGATAGTTTGTACTGATGTAATTTCCTTGTATCAATTAGTTATTAAAGTGATGTTCGTCACGTACGTTTTAAGTGGATGGGAAGCAGTTATGCAACATTGTTGCAAAAAAAACTATAAATTGAACTAATTTAAATGAATCTGAACTTGCTTGTAAACTTGCGTAATATACTTTTACTTAGTGTACGTAACCCTTATTTCTTACATTAACTTGTAGACATGTATATTATTATTTTAACTAATAGTTACATGTGGATAATACTGTAACAATTGCAATTCATATACTTACAGGATGATTGATTGAGACAAATCTTTAGAAAAATTGACCCTCCTAATGATAACAAGTTTCTACAAAGTTGCATATGCGTATAGGGTAATTAAATGTAGGTATCCATTAAAAACATTTTCAAGATGGCGGCACTTCCGGAAGTCCCGAAAATTGGCCAGCAAGTTTCTTATTTCAAGTAGAATTATATATTTAACAAACAAAATTAAATTATTACAAAATTATCAATCACTACAAAAATGTAAAGTTACACGTTACATCGATAACTATTGAGTAATTGTTATTGTTATACACCTACGTATAATTTTTTTGATGAAACAATTTGTTACCTATAATCGATTAGATTAGTTTTACCTCATTTCTCTTCTCTCAATTTTGCCACGTGAAATTCAAATATGATTAGAACTAAGTATCAATTTTTTGTGCCTTCTATTATGAATACTAGTTTTATTATTATTAAAAGTAAAATAAAACAACTTTGAAGGATTAGATTACATCGTACACAATTTTTTTTTTATCAATAACCTAAGGATCTATGTACATATGTAGGTATATACTTTTTTGGAGACTTACGTTCTATAGTTTTAGAATACTCATCGCATACGTTATTATTTAAATTAGTTTCCTTAAATTCAACGCCTACTTTGCACATGTATGAATTATTGAAACCGAAGGCTTTTTAAATGTCACTCTTTCCTGTACAAATATTTTAGTGTAATGATTCTAAAATTTGATTCGATTTAAATTGCAATCCTTATTCTCAATAATCGTGCGGTTTAAATAAAATTTATACGACAATATTATCGTTGCAAATTTAGTGCCAAGATAGGTTTCACTTTTATTTACATAGGAGGTCAGTTGTAGGTGTATGTTTGTTCGACAAACCATAAACGGTAGATTGCAAGCATTTATAGATCAGTCCAATCAACATGTTCTATTCAATTTAGCAAACTTAATAATCCTTATCCATATTGAGCATTATAATCAATATACATATATGTATATTGATAAAGAATGAGTGTCGCGCAATATAAGGCTCTAAGTACTTATTTCTAGATGTAATACATAATTAATGTTTCCAAGGTCTTTTATTTTGCAAGCACATTTTTGCCATTCTGAAAATGATTCGTTTAGTATTACGTCCTCGACAACGATCAGACAGAAAAAATTTACATGCGTATGTACCTGTTGATTACGTATGTATGTAGATATTTGGAAGGGAGGATGTCATGTTAGCTTTTTGTGAAATAATTAGGCTGTGTAAGAAGACAGGTGAGTCATTAGTAAAAGTAAATAAATTTTATGTATAGAAACAATTTTTTTGTGGTTCTTGAATAACTTGCAATTTTTAAAAGTTAAATAGTCATTTACATACCATGTTCGGGAAGACAATTTTTCCAGCGAGTACAAAATAGTTATAATTTGTACTCGCTTATCGAAACATATCATTTCCCGGTTGGCATTTGCATGTGATTATTTTTTATTTGTTTATTGTCGGTCCATAATACCTTTGTTTATCTTATGGATAACAACTTGAACTACGAAAACCTACTGATAGGAGAAGGTAGTGAGAGGTATAATTAAATGTATCCATATTTTAGTATTGTCAACTTTTTATATGACAGGAATGTCAGTGGTTATGTCAAATACTTTACCGAACCATCAAACTTTATCCTAATGGAATACACAATTAATGAAAAAGTACAGATTATAAAGTGGTTTTATAGAGGCCACACACTTTTATCAATTGTAGATATTTGGAGAACTAGCTTCATTAATCGTCCTGTTCCCTGCTTAAATATAATTCATCACATCAAAGGAAAATTTTGAAAAATACGGATGTGTCTCTTCCTCACACTTGTAAGATAAAGTTTGATGGTTCAGTAAAGTAATTGACACAACCACTGACATTCCTGTCATAAAAAGTTGACAATAGTAAAATTGATACATATTTTAACTCCCACCATCGTCTCCTATCAATAGGCTTTCGTATTAGTTCAAGTTGTTAGCCTGTATACGATGACATGGATGGGAATTCAAGTTCAATGACATACAAGTAAAAATCAATGACATTTCTCGAATTAAATGCCATGCATAATCAATTGAAACGCTACCCCTCTGCTTATAGATAGTAACTACGAGTAACTACGTACCTATCGGTGATTGTGATTAAATATGTTAATTTTCTAGTATGCTATCTATCGCGTTGCATTTTATTACTCGATATACAGGGAACAGACTAAAAAAATCTAAATCTACTAAATCAAAAACAGTTCTACAAGACTAGCATCTACCTGGTGAATTTTAAACGAGAATCTTCCAGTTAAAATAACACAGAAAGGAAATCGACCCATATTGAGTACAAATTGTGTCAGACAGACGATAGCAGGCTATATGTATATCATTATAAAATAGCAACCTATAAGCGGACGAAGGTGTACGATGATAGAAGAGAAACGAAGATATGTAGATAATGGTGACATATATGTACTCCTTTGACAAGATATTTTAAACATTTCTAATCAACATCTGTTGAACCAATTTATACACTTTTGTTTCTTGATATGCTTTTACAACATTCCACAACATGCTGAAACCAGCAGAGCAAAAAAACGTTCACTGCATATTTTTTCTCTATAGGTTGGTTTTCTTTTTTTTACATTTAAACCAATTTTCAAGTAGTTAGAGCTACGACTGAAACACAGAGAAGTATAACACACACAAAGAAGTATTAATTAGAACTCGAAATATTGGTCCTGCAATTAATTAAAGTAAATAGTAGTTTGTGTTGTATTCTTCTGCAGCTTTTCAATAAAAAAAAGTATTGAACAAATCATATAAAAATTATTGTATGAGACATCAACAGGTTTTATAACATGATTGATGCTGATAAACCACTTAATAAATATATTTGTGTGAAAATGTTGATGTATTATTTCGTAAATAAATAACTGTGGCTTACCATCAGTTCATTAATTATACCTATATTAAATTGAAAACAAGTTCTTGCGAGAATAAAATTATTATATAGTATAGATATTATAGTATATTATCAAAATAAAACTTGAGTATGTATGAATCTTTAAGTGCAATTCTAAAAAACACCATGCATTACATAAATAATAAAATTTTTGTGAAAAAAAGTTCATTTGTGATAGTGAAATATTTTAAAATAAATTATTATTTTTAATTTGTACGAGTGGTGTTAATATTAAAATAGGGATTTTTAGAAATACCTTCGACACACGGGCAATCCTAATGGCCATTATGATAATGGCAGATAATGGCCATTAAGTAAATTGGCAATTTACAAAACAAAGTGACACACGATGCGATTGACGTTTGCGCAATGTTGTTATGAGTCTGTTGAGTCAAATTATTGTTGTTTGTGGTTATGTTCGCCTAATACCCACCACAGAACCGTTGACAGAACTATGAATAAAAAACGAGAATAAAGTTGTCATTTGACTTGGAAGTATCTTTATTAGATATACGGCAGTGCAAATTAAACGAACTATACGAAAACAAAAGCGAAATTCCCACGTATATAATGAAATCGCAAAAATGCTTCCTCTCCATATCCGCAACAAGACAAAATATTTCTTTTATCATTTTTAATTCGATTTTCGTTTCTTGAGAGAAGCTCTAATGTATAATATCGTTTTAATAATGTGGAAGTATAGTGGGAAGTATAAGGGAATAATTTAACAATTCGTCTACTCATCTTCAATAACTTACCCTAATATAGCAAAACAAAACTACACGACCAGAAAATAAATATACATTCATGACATGACAGCACATGACAGTTTACAGCTGGACAGCACCGCATCCATCTGTAATACAAGCGCCCAATTTTTAAATGCATTGGTGATGTTAACCGATTATCGGCGATGGCCTGATTTTTAGACCATCGCCGTTTCTAATGGCCATTATATGTAGTTGAAATGGCGATATTTATGGCCATTACTGTTATGGCGATGTGACACATTTACAGTTAATGGCCATTACGATGGCCCGTGTATAAAGGTATTAGGATGATATATCTCATATTGAATGAAAAACTAACGGTTCCATAATTTCAACCAACTTTGACATACAATTCTGCTCTGGCAACCTAACCATGATTACCAGAGCAGTGACACAGAAGTCTTTCGTTTTTTTGACTGTATGGGCAGATTACTCTCGAGCTACGGGATGTAAATGACATTAGTTGGTTCCTTATTAATTCTATTCCAAGTTCCGCTAATTAAAACCACAATTTGGCACAATACTACCAAATCCACATAAAGAATAATATAGACAATGATTTCAGTTTCATTCTGGTAAACGAAGAATTGGTAGCCAAGGTGCTGCATAGTATAGCACGTTTCCAATTGCTTGGTAAGAAGCAACTGTAATTCCTCCTCCAAAATTGCCATTACGTCAACTTCTCCTAACTTAAGGCTAATTACTCTACTCTCCACACTATCGAAAATTTTCAAGAAAATTCTCAAGATGCAACTACTTAATACAACACTGCAATAAAGCTAATATTCTGACTGACTCTATCAATCGGGCTTCTGTTTTGGACATAGTTGTGAATTAGCTTTACTGAAGATTATCCTTACTGCATCGGCTAAGAGGTATATATGTACTGTACTGGTGATGTCTCCTATTTTTCATTTTGCTGGTTTAAGCGATGGTGTCGGTAAATTCTTAAATAATTTTCTTCCTGAATGAACGCAATCGGTAAAAGTAGATCCTAATACTTCTGAAAAGGTCTTTTTGTGTTCAGGAGTGCCACAAGGTTCAATTCTCGCGCCTTTATTCTCGCTGTGCATTTGTGATTTACTGAAATCTGTTAAAATTTGTACTACCCATATGTATGCGAATGATACGCAACTACACCATTTCTTCGTTAGAGACAGCTTCGTTACTGCCCTGGAGAATGTACAGCGTGAATTTTTCTTCTTTGCCTCGAGATGTTAAACTGATGTTGTGCAATAGTCTGGTTTTTCTCTTCCTTACATATTGCTCTACTGTGTACAGTCCCACTATCGATTCCAATGACCAAAAACTAAAGGATTCAAATAGTGCACAACGTCTGCCTGAGTACGTTTATAATGTTTGGAAGTATGATCACATAACCCATACTTTGGATTATTGTAATTGGTTAAATATGCGAAATCGTTTTTTACAAAAAAACAGCATGTATAACAGTCTGTATATCACTTATCATTACCGATGGTAGATTACAAAGATTAATTTATTATACCACTGTTTCACAAACATTTTTGTTCGGTCGATTTTTCTCTATGGAATAAAAAGATGCCGATGACTGGATTCAAAAATTCATTGTTTCGCTATATTTATGAAAAATAATCAGACAAGCTTACTATGAGCTCGCAAAGCATAGTATACTGAAAGCATTGTCACGTGTAAAGTAGGATGCTTGATTAGAGTTGGATATAGGTTTGACAGCTTTTCAAGACAAGCTAGACGTAATCTACCACCGTTGTCATGGCAATCTTTATTCCAGCTTGTTTCAAACAATTTTTGCTATGTGGGTATGAGGCCTAGTTTCCTTTTTGTCCAATCTGATTTGAATACACCTGCCAAATAAAGTAATCCAAGACAAGCTTTCATCTCAATTACATTGGCAAGATCAGTTAATTGTCAGGACAGACTTGTTGCATGTACGACCAGCAGTTATCCATCATTCCCATAAAATAATAATATTGTTGGCGCAGTTTCACCTTCACTTTTCTGAGATTTTATTCAAACCTTAACCTTTAAGTAATTCTTGTTCAGAAAGACTTTAATGGGAGTATGGACAAAGACTTGCTATAATGAACACATAACTTTAACAATCATTTAAAACAACTTTTACAAACTTTCGTAGGAAGGCTCATGCATTGGTGCTGCAGAAACACCTGTATTAAGCACGAAAGATTGTAGGCCTTGTAATATTACGTAATTTGATATATTTTTATATGTTTGGTCAAATTTATCTTCAAGCGATCACTTAAAACTTTCTACGAATTACGTAATTTTTAGTTTTTGTACCTATAACATATTGCTAACTAATCTATCGCTGCAAAAAAAGTTTATGAGTATATAGATAGATATTCTTAGTATAGATAAGGATGATTTCAATTTATGAAAATAGACTTATCTATACCGATAAGTTGATTTTGAAATAATTGATGACTAATTATTTACATTGATAGTACGAGTAGATATATATATATATATATATATACACTACTGTGCAAAAGAAACCAGCACTTATAAATATTCTACTACAATGCAAGGTACTATAAATAAATGACCTGTAAGGACAATAAAAATTTTATTATGTATCTAGTACGATTGCTACTTATGCATTTATAACAATACATGAGTATCTTTAATGTTACAACTGCGAATATTAGTATTTCGTGTGACCACCTTTAAATGTAATGACGTCCTTGATTCTATTCTGTACACTATCATGTAGTTTCTGAATAAATTCATTGGGGATTTTGGTCCATTCGTCTTGTAAGACTGTCCACAGCTCCTTTACATTGTTGGGTGATCTGTCATACCTCTTTTGATCTAGATAATCCCAAACATGCTCTATTATGTTAAGGTCCGGGCTTTGTGGTGGCCAAACCATTGTTCTTAATATCCCATTACTTTGTTGTTGGGCCAAGTAATTTTTAACTAATTTGGAAGCATGTTTGGGATCATTGTCTTGTTGTAATATTAAACTTTCGCCTATAAGGCGTAGTCCTGAAGGGATGGCATGGTCACAAACATTGTAATATTTTTTGGTATGTTTCTGCAGTTACCATCTATTTTTATGATATCGCCAACGCCATTTGCAGAAATACACCCCCAAACCAATACGTTTCCACCCCCATGTTTTACAGTAGCCTGCAGACATGGCTCCAAAAGAGATTCTCCTGGCCTTCGTCTTACATATTGACGTCTATTGGTGCCATACAGCTGAAACTTAGATTCGTCTGTCCATAAGACTTGACGCCACTCATTGTCTCCCCAGGATTTATGATCTAAAGCATATTTTAATCTTTTTGCTTTATTACCTTTTCTCAGTAAAGGTTTTTTTATTGTCACACATCCTCGTAAACCGGATCTCTTCAACGATCTTCTCACAGTTGAAGCATGCACCGATGTGCCCGTCATTTCTGCCAGGTCCTGTGCTAATTGTCTGCTTACTTTCTTACGATTTCGTAAGGATGTCATTTTTAAAAAACGTTCGTCGGTTCTACTAAGCTTTTTAGGCCTTCCTGACTTCGGTTTATCGCCTACTTCACCAGTTTCGTTGAACTTTTTAATTATACTTTGTACGCTGTACCGTGAGCACTTAACACGCTTCGCAATTTGGGGTTGATTCAAACCTTCTTCATGTAACACAATAATTTTATGTCTGTTCACAAGAGATATTCGTGGCATCTTGTGACTTTTTTAATGTCTTTCACGATTAGATACCGCACACTTTCAATAAATTGAACGGAACGAACCGGAACAGAGACTTACACAAACAAAAATGCAAATGTATTTTTAAAATATACCAAACCTTATCGTATGATGACAAACTATGAACTGAATGTGTAAAATATCAATTTTATTAAAATACTTTTGTCTACAATAAAGTTTCTACGGATTATCCCTCCTGGGAATCGCCTCAGGCGGACCAGAAAATATTACATTCCCTTGCAATTAAGAATTTCCTAGAACTTACGAGTAAATTTCTTACGATAACTCATATTTATTCTTCGGATTAGATGTATTTCATATTCCGCACGAAGTTATATTTCACACTTTGAATAAATATGTGTTGTTAGTAAAATATCATGAATTATGTAAGGTGCTGGTTTCTTCTGCACAGTAGTGTATATATGTATATATTATGTATGCGCAATCATTTGTCATTAATAATATGGAACGCTATTATAAAAAAAATGGATAAAGGTTTTGAATTCTTTTGTCGACAGTTTGTTTAATCTATTCTCCGCAAACCGTTGTAAAGGAAATGAAACTTTACTCATTATTAGATGACGTCATATCCACGCGTTAATCGATTTTGTCACAAAAATTTACCTGAGTGACTAATTCGAATCATATATGCTGCTGTAATAGTCACGACCACAACCTTACGCAAATGTATGACGGCATTTCTGTTGTTTCTAGAATATTTTGATCGTAGATGCTTTCCTGTTTTAGTTCATGATTACTGAAAATTTATAACAAGCTGGTCAAATAATTCTAAATACTCTTATCTCATTCGAACGGTACTTATCAAATTTCTAATAATATAGGATTTTATCAAATAACCTTTAATTTTTATATCTTTAAACGTTCTTCATCGAAATACTCTGTTAATACTAACGCTAATCTTCATTACTCAGAATTTTTAAGGTATTTTCGTTTGAATCATTAATGACGTGTGTAGTATAAAACCTAAATCATAGTTTGTTGAGAAAGATGATTTATTTGTTAAAAAAGTTCTAGTATACTTAAGTTATCGACATAACTAAATCATCTAATCTAGAGAAATTTTATCGATTCCTGTTTGTCAATGCGTGATTGTGAATTTAATAATTACTGTCCTGAGCATATTAGCTGGTTATTCGCTTTTGCTTTGTGTTTGCGACTTTCACCATTTACATCCTCGCTGTTGATGTGTTCCAGTTTCACGTTAGATATTGATTTTCCTGCTATGTTGTACTTCCATTTTTATGTTAATATGACCGTTATAAAATTAAATTAAATTAAAACCGTGCGGCCTAAAAATTCGTTTCAAATTCAAAGCAACTGTTACTTTTAAAAACGCTTTTTTAATCAGTATTACGTGAGTTACTCATCTATTAACAAATATATATTTTTATCTTATCTTTACAACACCTATCATGATAACCAACTTTTGTCTAAACAAATACGCAATGCTTGTGTGTTAACGTACAATATATACTCACTGGAAACATACATTACCCAGCTGTTATTTTCTGTATTTCCTTTATTAATTTTTAGACACATCCGCTCTATCGTAATTATGGTCGTTATTTTAATGCAGATATATTATATTTTAGTAAACAAATTACTCATGTTCGCGTTGTTATAGAAAATAACATGAGTACAATGTAAAAATATTTAATCCTTATTTTAAATTGCGTTGTATTTTTCGTCGTCTAAAACTTTTCCCAAGAAATGAAGACTGTGTTTAATGGTTATACAGCTACCTGTTGAAACCTTGTAGTCTAATATCCAATTTCCGTAGGTTGAATTGGGAGAGACATGTGTAAAAAATAAAGACCAGTTCATATCGACCACCTGTTGCTGTACCTTATTATGAGGGAGGAAAAAGCTTGTTAAATATACAGTGATGTACTGTAAATAAAATAAAATTACAGGTTACCTGCTACATCAGTATACATCTTTATAATCCAGTGGATTATTTTTTCAGGTCTACGAATTGATGTTTGTAGATATTTTATCGAATTTTAAAAAGTGTCACAAAATAATTGTGGTGTTTTCATTTATTTTAGGAAAATAGTTAATAAGAGCCAACTGTAAATAATTAGGTATTCTAAATTACTTGACATGAGCAAACCTTTTTTAATTTAACAAGACATGAACTTAACGTCGCAATAAGATATACAACACAATTGTGATAGTATGAGCACAAAAATACAGTGGGTTGTTCATACTGACATGGGTGTAATTAAATCCTGCCTCGTTCTTGTCCAAATTTTCCATCAGCATCAGAGACCAAAGTTTTTTCACGTCTTAATTTTTCACTTAATGTACTTAGTGATTAGTGGAATATTATCTTCGTCTGCATCCTCATTATGTGCATCAAAATCTGACAGGATGTTTCTCCAATACTTCTTGATTACTGTCGAGCTAAGTTTTTCCTACGCCGCAGACAAATATAGGATTGCATCCTTGAGTGAAGTCTAACTGAGTGCTGCAGGTATTGCTTCTTCCGTTGATACAACATAACTGAGCAAACTGTTTCTATAGTACAGTTTGACAAGCCTTAAAATATTTTGGTCCAAAGATTGGATCAAAGACGCAACATTAGGAGGTAAGAATTTAAGAAAGATCATCGCATCCTCAGTTCTGTTACTGGTGGATGGAATGGCACGTTATCCCAAAGAAGAATTGCATTTTGAGGGGGAGGGAGTTTTTAAAATTTCTCAAACGCCTTAGATTTTTTGCTTTCCCTATCACTAGAGTTTTCAGCTCAGATAAACCTGAAACCCACACAACCCATAAACGTCAGTTGCTGTTTAGACATTTTTAATCCAAGAGCAGTTTTTTCAGCTAATGAGACATAAGTTTTGTCAGGCAATAAGTGCCAACACAATCCTACATCATCCACACCATAAATCTGATGCCGCTTTAGGTCATGCTCTTGAATAATACATTTTAGATCCTCTGTAAAAGGGTCTGCTATATCTGGCTTGGCTGATAATTATAATTTTTCTCTTGCGATTTTCGAAAACCTTATGTCACAACGGTGTTTAAATCTTTACAGCCCCCCATCAATTGTGTATCAATTTTCTTTTTTTTTTTGATAGTGACAATGCCTTCTGCTTCAGCTTTTTCTCCTCCTTGACAGGAACGCATAATGCACTGTCTGTACTATCGAATTCGATTCAATTAAATTATTCCACTAATGAAATCTCAGTCAATTATATCAGATTTTTCTTGTATAGAATCTAATATAAATTTAAAAAAAGTATTAAACAACTTATAGTGTTACTTGAGGTACAAAGTGGGCATTACGTTTTTATTTCTTGATTATAATGTGAACTACAGTGCTTTTTTCTACTTATCTAAGTCTAAACATTTACAAGAAACATTCTTCGAAAAAGAAATTTAAAATATGCGGCAGGTACCTGTTTTCAGTATTCTAATGGAAGATAAAGAAACATATTGACTATACCGGCAATTTAAGCGACGCAAACAAAAGAAAATGTAGCTCTTTGCCGTATCTAAGAGAGTTCCTGACGTCAGTGATATATTTTGAGAACATATACTAGGAATCCCATACAGTTAGTACCGGTTGATGGGCAGCAATACGATTTTTTCTTTGAAATACTACGAATCTATATACAAAATATAGTTAACAAGTCTAATATAGTTAAGTTCTAAAGCAAATAATTTAGTGTTTGATCATTATGTATTGAATAATTACAATTTCAGAACTATTAGTTAACAAGTCTAATATAGTTAAGTTCTAAAGTAAATAGTTTAGTGTTTGATCATTATGTATTGAATTGTTACAATTTCAGAAAAGGCAATATTCGTTTTTGTGTCCGTTTTCTTTTTGCTTATTCAAAATTGCCACTGACTTTTGTTAAAAGCAATCTAGTGATTTTCTAGAGGATCATATGGGATAATTATTAGATGATGTCGCTCTGACTATTAGACATGATATATTGCTTTACTTATAAGATAATTATTGAATCAATTAGGACGTCTAATTAGTAGAAGAAAAGAGCACACCTGGGTTCCCAAAATCTACAGACTTATTAATGTGTGTTACTATTATTTCTGACGAAGTATAGGTAAAGTATACCAAACATCAGCCAGAGCCAGATTGTAGCCTGAGAGAAACGCTGGCTATTTTGAACAATTAAAAAATAAAAATATTTTCAAAATTTCTTCTGATTCGATATTGTTCTTGGTCTTCCTCTTCTACTCTTACCCAGCACTCGTGATTCGAACACTATGTTTGCAAGACAAGATCATTCGACATTCGACACATACATACGTCTAAACTATCTAATTTACTTGGATTGTTAAAAGTCAAGTCAAACTTCAAACTAACTAAGATTTTATTTCGGGATTTCAGATGTAAGATTTACTGTATACTATACTGTGCTACTATCATAAGCTAATCTGTAGTTTCATGTATACTACGATTCAAAACATTTTATAAGTCAGTCAATATCAGACTACAGGCGCCTCATGATAAGATAGCTTGGATGATTTAAAATATATTTTTATTTTCACTAAAACGGTTATTAAAAAAAACACTAAACACTTTAACCCATAAAACACCAACCTCAAAAACGTAAAGTTTTTAGCACCAAAAGTTCCAGTAAAGAATTTTCAAAGGCTTGGTTATGTTGTGCAGACATCAAACTGTAGCTTTTTTTGGTTTTGATAAGATGAATAAATATAAAAACCCCAAAAAATTCCTATATAATAGACGCTCATGCTATATTGTTGGAATTCACCCTGCGAATGAATGCAATGAAAATAGATCAAGCATCAGACACGGACCACGTGGTTTCGACCTTCTAGGTCTCGTCAGCGCAACTACGAATGCAAGATGTAATTCCATCGCCCTTCACATCACAACTTTAACTGTATAATACCTCCGACAATGGACTAATTCCAACCCAATGCTCTCTAGTGCACAGAGTGGGAAGTAGCACACTGCAAGGCACTACACAACAGTTGGCTCAGATAATAACTAACATTATGTTATAATAATTAATTATCTTTCAATTCCTGAAATACTTGCACTTATAGGTCAATAAAACAACAATTAATTAAATACCAATTTATTTCAGAACATGTAATATTATGTTTTCGTTAAAAAGACTTCTTCAGTGGAAGAAATTGACATTTAATATGTGTCAAAATACTAATAATTAGTATTTAATTAATTGTTGTTTTATTGATCTATAAGTGGAAATATTTCAGGAATTGAAAGATAAGTACATAAAGGTCACAAAATAGATATATTAATAATCTATATATGTATATACAGGGTTCGGCATAACAATGTTACCATTTTTAATACTAAATATATTTTAATCAAAGAATAATACATTTTTTGTTATGATTATAAATTGATTAACATACCTTTAGATTTGACATGTCAGTTAGTGACATTTAAAAAATGGATCACTGGCCTTTACAAGCGAAAATTTTTGTTGTTGACAAATTTGCAAATGTGCGGTCAATCACTTCAGTGCAACGTGCATTTGGGCTGGAATTTGGAGACAGAGGAAGAGGGAATGCACCATCTCGACTGACCATTCGCAAATGGATCAGAAAATGGCAAGAGAAAGGGTCCGTTCGCAACAAAAAAGGAACAGGTCGAGTCATGGTAAACTTCTCTCAGCGTTTGCAAGCATGCATTGCAGAAAACGGTGGTCATTTGAAAGATTTTATCTTTAAATAATAAATCCAAATGTATATATGTACATTAATTTACACAAAAGCATTTGACTGTACATACCTATACGAAGGAAAATCGCTAACATAGCAAAGTTTTTTGTTTATGTTGGCCTTCTGTAATGAGAAACCGGCAGTAATCCCTCATTATGACGGAATCCCACCCTACCCTGATATTGTTCCCGATTTCGTCATTCATCTTTCCTAATTAACAGGAAAAAAATCCAAATGTGACGGCAAAAAATGTACTTTGAGCGACATTTGTCATCCTAAATTTTTATGGTTTGCGGAGTATTTGAAAAGTATCATTTCGTAACTGTATATTAGAAAATGTCCTACATCACTGGCGCATGCGCAGTGCCTTATCAGAACATGTATTTAGATATATAAAATCCCAATTTTTTGTAAATACTTAGAATTGTATTACTGACACAATAATCTGTAAATAAAAGCATAATGTAATTAAAAAATGTTTGAATCTTGTATTGGTAGGCTAAATACATAAAAATTATTACAGCTATTAAACTACTATACTAACGACTAAAATACCACAATTAGAGCCCATGAAAGAATCTACTCGACGACAACATATTTATAAGAATGAAGTGGATTATTTTGCGTAGCAAATTACTTCTGGTTTTACTGCATACATTCCAAATGAATTCCATTTTAATGAAAGAATCCTTCAATTTAATTTTAATCTCTATGCATTACATACTTTGCGTTGAGGCTAGGTTTAGGTTCTTCAAATTCGCGAATCGCTATTTTTAGCAGAACACTATAGTCCGATACGTATTTTAGTAAACTAAATTAATTAAAATTAAATTATGATTTTTTATATTTATGTTAAAATATTTTTTTAATGTTTTATTTTTTCTTGTTTACAGCTAGCTGGATTGGCACTCTTGATAATTGGTGTGCTGTATAAACTTAACCTCAATGAAGCTACTGAAGCCATCCCTGATAGTTTGGAATTAGCACCGACGCTCCTTATTATTGTTGGGTCTATTGTGTTCGTTATCGCCTTCTTCGGATGCTGTGGAGCTGTTAGGGAAAGCACGTGCATGCTTACTACAGTAAGTTGTTTTCTTGACAGCATCTATAACAACATGCTGATTAAGGATGTGACTAGTTGATCAAACAGTGGATTAAGCATCTCTTTCTAGACCACAATTAAAACTTGGATATGAAAGCTATGCTTAATTAACATAATTAAACATTTTTCTCTGTGTCAATGTAACTTTAATATAGCAATTTTGTAGAGAAATTGTTGACAAAAGTTTGACGTATCGACTTAATATTGATTGTATACTGTACTCAGCGAAATTTCTATAGTTCTATCTAATTTTGTAGTTCACCTATGATTATTTAGCAACCCTATGAGCTGAAAATTATTTAGAATTACATTTCTGAACGTAAATAAATAGCAGAGAGATTATTTTGTCAAAAAAATTTCCACAGAGTTAGACAGATACTACCCTACGAAATCAGGCATTATTTTGTGAGGTTGGGTTTTCAAATAGAGCCATAGCTAAGAAAACAGGACGATCCCATCATCTTACATCTCTCGACAAGTCTGAAATTTGCGCAAGATCATATGAGATGGGAACATATTTTCTGACGAGAAGAAATTTGGCTTGGACGGGCCTGACGGTTTCAAATATGATTGGCACGGTTTGCACGAGAACACTGAAATGATGAGCCGAAATTTTGGTACTACCACCACCAAAATTTCGGCTCATCATTTCAGCATTAAGTTTGATGCATAATTTGCCGAAGATATTAAGAAAACGAAACCTGGCAATATAGAAATTTCGTTGAGTGTATATATTGGGTACCATTCGCTGATGTTAATTTTGTTTATTTCTAGTATGCCGTTATTTTACTGATCCTCTTCCTTCTACAAGTAGCGGTTGCGGTTTACGCCTTTTTGCAAATTAGGGATACCGATGGTCTTAAAACCCATTTCAGGTCTGCCTTGAATAAATTGTTCGGCACATACAATACCGACCCTGTTGCCACAGAAACTGTGGATATCATCCAGAGAAGCGTAAGTTTTTTTTAATTACAAATAGCATATTGTGTGTTTTCAAATAAAATAAAAAAATATTTTTTAGTACCAATGCTGCGGTATGAACGCTTCTAGTGAGATGAGTTTCGGAAATGGAAGTTATTTTCAATCCTGTTGCGCGGCAGATATTCAAGGTCCATGCACGGTGCCATTTGCTACCGGCTGCTTCCAGGCGGTCTACGACTTCGTCGTGGGTGCAATTAAAGTTATTGGAATTGTAGCAATCAGTATATCTGCAATTGAGGTATGTTTGTATTTGTTTAACGTTTTCAAGCAGGAGTACTGTGAATATAAATTAATTTTTCAGATATTCGGCGCTATTGCTGCTCTGTGCTTGTCGAGTTCGATAAAGAATCAGTACAGAAGAGGGGCGTACGCATAATAGAGTTAGTATTCGTCCGTTGACTGTAAGAGTTGTTTTAATATATGCAAATCAAATGTTAATTACTAAGATTATTTAAGCTTTTTGTATGTACCTTATATAAATGTTAAATATAATAAATAAACTAAATAAGAAATAAATATTATTAAGTACATTCTATTGTAAATATTTTTATATAAGTAGTGGATATTTGTACAACCTTTTCCTGCAAGACTACAAGCAAAAAGTCGTTTTATAGGCGACAGGAAAAATGTAGCTAAAATACATCCAAAACAATGTGCAACATAATAAGTCATGAAATACGTAACGAGAATAGTAATCGACATTCCAAAGACGTTCACAGCTCATGCAATAGCAAACATGGTTTCTTACCTGCTCAAAATTGTGAAAATACAGTGGAGCGTCGATTAACCGGAACGTCGATCATCCGAACGTAAATGTGATGCTCAAGTCACCGCCAATACTCCCATCCTACAATACGAAGAGGAGCGTTTGTGTTATGCGTGTTGACTATTGTTTTTATAATTTAATTTGTTTCTAGTACAGTCAGAAAACCGCATTTATAAAATCGCATAAAAGTAGACTTAACTTACCTTAAAGAACTAGAAATACGTTCCACTTTTCAAAAATCGCATAAAACTAAGGCAACAAGGTAAAATCGCATTAAAATTCGCACAAAAAAAGTCTAAAATAAGTAAATATTTAATTTTATTTACTTTAAAAAGCTAGACTAGCTAGAATGATGTTTAAAACGCAAATACACAACATGCCTTTCATTGTGTACAAAAAACATTGGAGTTCTATAATGCGTGTATACAAAACGGGGAAATCCCGAAACTTACATCGCATTATCGCGTAAAAACAATCCGCCTAAAAAGATTCCAAGAAGAAATATGAATCGCATAACTTCAAATTCGCATTAAACTAGTCCGCATAAAAAGAGACCTGACTGTATATATGTAGTTACCTTGCAAATAATAAACATGACAGCTGCAGGGGCGAGGAATCGAAATGTTGTAACTATTGAAACCAAAGTTAGCATAATAAATTGATTAGAAAAAGGCGAAACCATATCATCTCTTGCAAAAGTTTTTAACATGGGAAAATCTACAGTGTACGCAATTAAAAATCGAAAAGACATATTTTGAATTTTGCATTCAGAAGAGTATGGAAAAACCGCAAAATGAAAAATTAGAAGACGCGTTTATTTATAGGTCGTTCTGAAAAAAAGTCAGGGGGAACCTATTTGTGCCCCTTTATTGTGCGAAAAAGCGCTAGAAATGAATAAGAAGCTTGGTGGCTCAGAAGATTTCAAGACTGGCTGGCTAAAAAGATTTAACACTAGAAGCACCAAAAATTTTATCTACCTAAAAGCTCCATTGCAGTCAAAATGACCGCTTGTACTTTATTTAGTAAAACACATTGTGCAAATAACTTTTTATTTTAAAGAAAAAGTAAAGGCAATACATACAAAAAATTATAAAGAATTGTCTTTGATTATTTAACTCATGTACTACATATATCACAGTTTTTTTTCTAAACAAACTACACAATAACGTTTATGGTTCAATTTTTCCTGTGCAAGTGCCGTAAACTACTTTCTTGCATACTGCACATATTTCTTTCGTTTTATTTTTCTTGCATCTAGCAACTTGGCATTGTCGACTCTTATTTTGTGTTGGATTCTGTGTGATAGGACAAGCTGGTGATTTTTTATATGTGATGTAGCTTTCCGTCAGTTCTCCTGCTAGTTTGAATATAAAATCCTGTCGACTAATTTTTTTATCTGTAACTTCTTTGTATAGTATCCACGCGTTTATGGCTGCCATGTCGAGAATATTGAAAAAATCTTGAAGTGACCATCTTCGCGATGCCGATTTTTGTTGAATATTGACAAGCCACTTGGTCCAAAACATCAACTCCAAATTTTGTTTCATTGTAGAATTTTACCGTCTCAGGCAGCTTTTTATCCGTTTCTTATTTCAACATCTGGATGCATATGGAACTGAACAGGAATACATTTTTGTTTATTTTGCCTCGATAAACGTTTATCAAATATTTGGAATATTATATTTGTTGGCCATATATTGCGTAAAGCGGCATCGTGCTCTAGTGGGAAATAATTGCTCATCGATTGCTATATTTTCTCCTGACTTGTAAGACAAAATACAATTTTCAATAAACGGATTCCAAATTTTGAACACAAGAGCAAATTTATATGTCGCTAATCGTTGAGATCTAGTGTTTTGCATGTCAAAGCCAACAAGTCTCATAATCTCTAAAAATTTATTTTGTGACATTGTATCTTGAAAAAAATGTGGTCCCCATTCACTTGACTAAAGTTTTTTACCGAAATTTTTCTAGCTCCGTAAGCGCCTCTAGCATATAACAAAGCAATAAAAGCTTCAAGCTTCTTCTGGTCAGCGTAGACAAAAGTGATGTCGTTTCATCGCCGAATCGCTGCTCGATTTTTGAGATTCTGGCACATCTATCACAAAATTCGAGTCTTCATCGGTGCTATTATTATTGAATGATAATTCACAATCCGACTCATCCTTTGGTAAATGATTCAATTCCTTCAATAGTTCCTCGTACGACAGACCACGATGAAACATTGTTCTTACGACAAACAGGCAGTAACTGAGAGTCAAAGTAATCACAACGACTATACCTGATATTGTTTACATTTCATATTTCGCAGAATTCTCTCCGGGTCAATTCTCCGAATTATAAAATACCCTATCATTCGCGGAAAAGGTGAACATACACTGCGGTCAAATTGATTGGTGCTTCTATGGTAAATATTTAGAAAAAGTCCTACAAGCACATTTGTCTATATAGTAAAATGTTACTCGGAGATATCCTTATTTAAATTTGAAAAACCGTCAAATTGACAGCTCCGATGCTTCTAGTGTTACTTCTCCTTCTAGATAATGCCCCTTCGCATCCGGGATTGGATAAATTAAATTCAGCGGATGAATATTTTAAGGCCTTTATTGGCCATCTAATGTTACAGCGCTTGTGTAGCCGATGGATCAGGGGGTAGTAGGAAAACTCAAAAGAATATACAGAAAACAAGTCTTACGGCGTTTACTGTTGGCTGAAGATGAAGAAGGTGTAGTTGCATTTACAAAGAAACTCAATCTTAAAGACTGTGCCTATATGATTGCAAAAATGACCATACCCCAGACAGTAGGTATATATTCAATTTTGCATTCGCAATTTTCAATTCGCCCCGCAATAATTAGTTGTGTTCCAGACTTGGTAATTGGATGAATAAAATTTAATAGGTACTTGTTTTTCGCAAGCCAATGTTATTTCATCAAATGAATCTAAAATCCAAATCTTGTCTTTTTCCATAAACTAGTTACAAAAGTAATTTATTTTAAGATCCAGAAACAGGGAAAAAAAGATACTGGGATGGCAGTTGTTTAGAATAAAACAATCCTTTTTACAATCTAAGCTTTCGTAAATTTATTATTTACTTCTTCTGAGATCATCTAAAATAACAATTAGCCAATAGACAATTATCGAATCTAAAATGCTAAAAACTTACATGCGGATGGAAGAAGGCAAAATATATAGTTACAGACTCGATTACATATCCTATTACTAATCAAATCAACGATACATCTCTGTTGATTGATTATTAAAATAATCATCATTAAAATTATGATGAAATTAATGCGCACCGGTTACAACGGAAATTCAGTTTGCATCATCTCTAATATCGTCAATAAATTCATCTTCAAAAAATTACCTGCCATCATGCGTAATATGCTGTTCTAAATTCTTACAATGTTGAAGTCTTAATAAATTCAGATTACCATCATGAATATCGAATACTGGATATCCAAGCTTGCCAATAATATTTATGTTTCTCTTTATCGCCATCAATCTTAACAAAATAGGTACGTTGTGTATTTTGTGATATCATCTACGTTAGTGATTTCTAAGTTCCGATCTAAAATACCTAATAAGAAACAAATTTGCGTCTCTTCAGAACTAATAAATCTAGGAAGAGTCGGTGTTCTTAACTGTCTGCGCACATATTGCGGTTCATTAGATACGATAGGTTGTCCAATTATCGAAATTGATTCGTCGTTACTACTTAGAGGTGCATAACGGATCGTCGTATTGATCCACAAACAAGTGACGTAATTTGTTTGGATAGGTAGTGTAGTTGCAGGTTGTTAGTTTTCGCAAAGGTATTACTAGTAGTCCAAGAGCCTTACGTCATAACGCCAGACTTACGTCATAGTATAAAAGCTGAAATTGAAATATGTTACTTGAGCAACTATTTGAAGATGTTCCCCAAGCAGCCAGACACTTTCCATGGTCCTAAAGCCGTGACAGACACAGTTAAAAAACGACTCAAAATTTCTTTGTATTTGATTTTCTAGAAGAACGGTAGGTCGTAGAGACAAATTTTATGAACAAAAATTGTAGGGAACAATTATATCTACAATTTATCTCGTAGAAACCTTGAGCTGCGACCAAAATTGCACGAACTAGAGGGCGCTGGAAAAATCACTTTTTTCGTTTTTTCACATTAAAACATGATTTTTGAGGTATAATTTGAACGGAAGAGTTGTAGAGCTAAAAAATATCTACACAATCGTTTATATACTTTTTTCTTATACGATGCACCATTACAGAGATACAGCGTTTTTATTTATTTTTTCATTCTTTTCATGTACCATCGGTGGTTTTTCGTGAGTATCGACTGAATAAATAGTATTTATTCATATATACAGTAGAGTCGCGATAAGGTGAACACCCCATAAGATAAACAGTTCGGTAAGGCGAACAAATAATTTTTTATACACAGTATTCTATAAGGCGAACAACAGCCAACTCAATAATATGAACCAATTACATATTCTAGATACTGTACTCTTATATTTAGTAGCGAGTGCGCGCACTTAGATGACTCGATCGGGGAAACCCCCTAATTATGATGGTACAACGTGTTTGTGATTGAACGCCTGCATTTTACTCGTGTATTGTGTTGAGTTATTGTATAATTAGTAAAGTGTACTAAGAACATTAAGTGCGAAAGGTGAAATAATAAAACAACTTCATGATGGTAGAAGTGAAAGTTCGCTTTCACGTGAATATGGAGTTGCCAAATCCACTATATGCGGCATTAGAAAAAATTAACAAAAAATTCTAAGAGCTCTGTCAAATACATATGTCGGAATTAGTAAACATAGAAGAATGAAACGAGCAGAAAATCCCAAAATGGAAACTGCTTTGTATAGATGGTTTCTGAAACAACGAAGTAAAAACTTACCGATTTCTGGTGCAATACTAAAAGAGAAGGCGAAACAACTGCACGAGATCTTTGAAAAAAATACAACTTTTGCTAGTAGTCAAGGCTGGTTGCAGAATTTTAATTAGAGATACGGCATTCGACACTTGAAAATTTCGGGTGAAAAACTTTCATCAAATGTCGTCGCAGTTGACCCTTTTAAGAAAATTTTGAAGCAAAAAATTGATGAATTGGGCATTTCACGTGATCAAATATACAACGCCGACGAAACCGGTTTATTTTGAAAACTGCTTAAATATAAAACATTCGTGGCTTTAGTTGAAAAAATTGCTCGGGTCGAAAAACTGAAAAAGCAAGAAAATGAAAATTATGAAAATTATTTTAAGTGAAATTTGTACATAATTTTATGCTCTATAACTCTTTTAATATCTCCAAAAGTTGTTCAGAGCATAGGAAACGACATATTTACGAAAAATTGTCAAGAGATTGCCCGATGGTACATGAAAAGAGTGAAAAAATAAATAAAAACGCTGTATCTCTGTAATGGTGCATCGCATGAGAAAAAAGTATATAAACGATTTTGTAAATATTTTTTAGCTCTACAACATTTCTATTCAAATTATACCTCAAAAATCATGTTTTAATGTGAAAAAAACGAAAAAAGTGATTTTTAGAAATTCCAGCCCCTCTAGTTCGTGCAATTTTGGTCGCAGCTCAAGGTTTCTACGAGATAAATTGTAGATATAATTGTTGTCTACAATTTTTGTTCATAAAATTTGTCTCTACGACCTACCGTTCTTCTAGAAAATCAAATACAAAGAAATTTTGAGTCTTTTTTTAACTGTGCTGGGACGGCTTTAGGACCATGGCAAGTGTTTGGCTGCTTGGGGAACATTTTCAAATAGTTGCTCAAGTAACATATTTCAATTTCAGCTTTTATACTATGACGTTAGTACAATTACGTCATAATGAACTTCAAGGGTGTCTGGCTGAGGGAAGGGCCCACGCAAAGTGTCTGGCAATGGGGATTGTGGTTTGATATAATTATCCCTACAACATATTAAATTTTCAGCTTTTATACTATGACGTAATTAAGTACCGATTTTTCGCACCTTTGCTACTTGATATCTGTCAAAGGGCCCACGACTCGAAGTTCATAGAAGCCAAACGTTGTTACCTACTATAGTGTCTTCACACAGAAAAAAATTCAGCTTTTATACTATGACGTTAGTCTGGCGTTCACAGGCTCTTGGACTATAGAGCATGTTTCAGGTGGATGGAAAGTAGTCTTGTTGACTGATAGTACAAGCGAATTAAATCGTTAATAACATTATACTATCAGCATAAAAAAACTGTGATTTAATAACAAGAACTATCTTAACAGTATCTGTTGTAACCTTCTCAAAGGTGTATTATGTATTGTACTGGAATTATAAGTTATTACAATTAGGAGTTGGCGGCAAAGAATCACTAGCGCAATATACTTGTTTGATTTGTTGGCATTGTTTTCGTGAAATAAATAAATTTTATTATTAAGTAAAATATAGCATCTCCTAATTATTTTAATGAGAATCATATATACAAACCAAAATAATAAAGACTTTCAAAAAAAGTAAAACTATTTTATTTACAAAAGAATAAATCTACAAGTTCATTAGAAAATTTAACACATTGGTACAATTACAACAAGTTTATTTCTCATTGTTGCTTTCAATATAAGCTCCATTTTCCAGCAAAAATTCCACAACATCATATTTGTTACTGTCTGAAGCTAAATGTAGAGCTGTGTAACCATATTCATCTTTAATATTAACATTCATTCCACGATCTAAAAGTAATTTAATGATTTTCAAATATCCCTTGATTGTAGCCCAATAAAATATTCGAATCATGTCTTTGTCATTAACATCAATCTCGGTTATACATTCTAACAGTAAACAGACGATATCTACATTTTCATCTTTCGTTTCAATTTGAATTGATACAGCAGTCTTAAGAGCGCCCGTTAAGATTTCAATATCAGTATTTACATCTTGCTGTAGTATCAGTTTAACAATATTTACATCTCTTGTTGTGATAGCTACTCGTAAAGCTGTCCAACCATCTTTACATTTTACGTGTACATCCGCTCCTTTATCTATTAACAATTTAATAATATTTTCGTATTTTCCCCAAACGGCGTAGTGTAAAGGAGTAGAACCTGATTTGGTGATGGAGTTTACACGAGCTCCTTGCTCAATGAGTAAGCCAGCAACAAGCGTGTGTCCCTTGTCGGCGGCTTCGTGAAGAGGAGTCCAACCACGTCCATCACATATATTCACATCAACGCCTTTGCTTAATAACAAGCTAACAGTCTTGATATCACCCGTTGCCACAACAAACATGAGAGCTACAGCTCCACTCATACGATCGATTTTTACGTTTGCTTCAAGGAGCAACGCAATAATATGTATTCGTTTTGTTCTGATGGCTAACCATAAAATTGATTCGCCCTTTTTATTTTGAGCATTCAAATCCGCCCCTTCTTCAGTAATAACCTTAATACGTTTGGATTTCCACGTGCCACCGCCATGTGAAGTGCTGTATCACCATCGTCGGTTTTGTCATTTACTCTTGCACCTTTTTCTAAAAGTAAATGCATCGTGTCTATATCATCTTTTAATACGGCGAACATGAAAGGTGAATAACCCCTCGCGTAAACATTAACGTTTGCTCCATGACGCAATAGCAGTTCGGTAACTCGTTTATGTTGATACCAGATCGAAAGGTGGAGAGGTTTTTGGTCTTCGTTGTTCGCAATTTCGACATCCGCTCCGTTTTCTAATAGAACCATGACAATGTCTGCATTCCCCCATGTACAGCTCTCAAAAAATGTGTGCCGTCAAATGTACCTCCACGTTCATGTATATTCGCTCCCCTTTCCATTAACAATTTTACAGCATTTACGTTTTCATTTGCAATAGCAAAGGAAAGAGGAGAGTATAAATTTACATCTGCTCCTTCTTTCAATAGTATTTCTACAAGATCATTGTTGTTAGTATTTAAAGCTACATGCAGAGCTGTATAACGATATTGGTATTGAACGTTAACGTTCACTTTTTTATGTAAAAGTAGTTTTACGATTTTTAAATGTCCCTCTTTTACAGCCCAATGAAATGTTCGAATCATATCTTCATCATTAAAATTAATCTTGTTCATATATTTCAAAAGCAACCAAATGATTTCTGGGTTAGCTTCCTTCATTTTAATATCAAGTAATTCACAATAATCTTTAATAGTTTTAGGAAAAGAATTAACAACCGTTGTAGGTGTTATGCGAACTGCTATGTTAAAAGCTGTTTCACCGTTGTAATTCATTATATCCGGGTTCACTCCTGACTCCAGCAGCAACGCCACCACGTCCACGTTCCTTTCAATGACACCAATATGAAGAGCCGTTTGGCCGAAGTTATTTTGTACATTTAAGTCTATTTTTCCGTCAACTAGAAGTTTTATAATCTCGATGTTTCCATGACGTGTGCAGTCCTGAAGGAATGTAGTACCATTCATTGTATCGGTAGTCATGCACACATCCTTATTTAGCAATAATTTAACCATCGATTTTGCGTTTTCTTTTCGTGCAGCTAATTTAAGGATATTCTCCTCTTTTGACGTTGGCATTTTTACATCGGCACCTCCATCTAATAATAATTCCACTATATTTGTGTACTGGCAATCCACTGCAATTTGAAGAGGAGTCTCGTCCTTTTCAGTTCTGAGGTTTACATCGGCTCCTTCTTCAATCAAGAGCTTCACGAAATCTGTGTTTCCCTCGGCTATTTTCAAATGAAGAGCTGTTCTACCTCCAATTAAAGCATCGACGTTTGCACCTTCATCTAATAATAATCTTGTTTGTTCAATATCTGTATCTTTTAGAAATTTTAGATATGGTGATGCTGTATCATCAGTTCCATTCTCGAGTAATAATAGTTCTGCAATATCTGTACGTTTAGTTATCGTAGCTATATAGAGAAGGGTGCAACCGTCTTCGCTCGGAATGTTTAGACTGACGGCCTTTCTATTTAGCAACAATTTTATAATGTTAACAGCTCCCATACATATCGCAAAATTAAGCGTTTTAAAATCAGTTTCATGGTTAGTATTGACGTTTGCTCGCAATAGCAGCTCGACTATATTTATATTTTTTGCTTCGATTGCATATGATAAAATTGTAGAACCATTATTGCATGTAGCATTTAGATCTGCCCCTTTCTCTATTAATAATCGAACAACATTTTCTTGTCCTCCCTTGACGGCATCGTATAGGGGCGTAAAGCCAAATTCAGCGTTAGCGTTAATATGAGCTCCATTTTCAAGAAGGAAATTAATAACAAGTTCATGTCCCATTCTAGCGGCTAGATGAAGAGGAGTGTAACCGTTTCCGGTGCAACTATTCACATTAACACCTCTGTTTATTACTAATAATTTAACAGTATTAATGTCTCCTTCGCTTGCAGAAAGTCCAAGAGCGTGGATTCCACCTTTACGATCAACGTTTACATTCGCTTCCAATAGCAACGTAACGATGTGCATCTGTTTTGAGAAGGCACCGAAAAATAAAACCGAACAGTCGTTCTTACATTGGACATTGATATTCGCCCCATTTTCCAATAATAACCTAATAATGTCTTCGCTTCCGAAGAGTGCCGCTGCGTGAAGAGGTGTATTCCCATCCATATTTGTGTCATCTATTCTTGCTCCTTTCTCTAAAAGCAACCGGACTGTATCTATGTCTTTCACAAACGCGGCAAAAAACAGCGGTGTTTCCCCTTTTTTGTTACGCACGTTCGTTCTTGCTCCTTTTCCTATTAGAAGTTCGGTAATTTTTGTAAATTTCGATCGTACCGAGATGTGAAGAGGTGTATCACCTTTCTCGTCTGGAATTTCCGGATCCGCTCCATTCTCCAATAGAAGTACGACAATATCCTCGTTTCCGTTCTTTACGGCTATACAAAGAGCTGTTTCTTCAGTGGGTATTTGAAGATTCACGATGGCTCCTTTTGACAGCAACAGTTTAACAGCATTTACGCTTTCATTCATTACTGCATCGAAGAGAAGTGTTTGGTTCAAAGCAACTGCAACGTTAACATTTGCACCTCTTTCTAATAACATCTCCATCATATTAAGATCGTTAATTTGTGTTGCAATAGATAGCGGTGTACCACCGTATATGTCTTTAGCGTTAACATCTGCTCCATTGTCCAATAAAAATGTCACCATTTCATCATTCCTTGTATGCATGGCTGCGTGGAGAAGCGTGTAGCCATCTTTATTTCGTAGATTTATATCCTCACCTTCTTTAAATAATTCTTTAAGCAAACTTATATTACCAGAATAGGCAGCATCGTGGAGGTCCGTACCTCTAAGACCTATATTCACAGTTGTATGTTGTACAACGTACTCTATTTTTTCTTCACGTAATAAATCCACAATATCTGTACGGTTTTGTTTGATAGCGATATCCACTGCGGTCTCGCCACGTGTATTTTTCGCAAATGGTGTTGCTTTATACTGGAGTAAACTCCGAATTATATCCATATCTCCAACTTTTGCCGCAAAATGTAAAGGTGTATTTTTACTGATGCAATCGTGAGAGGTATCTGCTCCAGCCTCTAACAACATTCTCACTACATTTACATTCATTGTTTGTACGGCTAAACAAAGTGAGCTTACTCCTGTCTTAGGCATAATCCAAAAGTTCGGTGTTGCACCAGCGTCTAATAACAATTTAACTGCGGCTTCATAATCTTTAATTTTTTCATAAACGTTTTCTGATTTAAATAGAAAACAACGCATGATACCGTAATACAACGGCATGCAAGGGGTTTCATCTAACGCGTTCACATCAAGACCTAACTTGAGAAGGTTTCGTATCATCGATATACTACCATAAATGCAAGCTGTATGTATTAGAGTTAACTGTCCGTCGAATAGAATATCTTTAGTCCACAAAGGAGTACGTCCCTCAACTAATCCTAAGCATGCTTGGTAGAAACTACGAAATATTTTGTTCTCAAAATTCTGCAAGAACACTAAATTAGCAATCATATCAATAGAAGTCAATTCTATAGCTTTTCGAAACAACTTGCTAAAATATTTCGTTGGAAATATTGCAGTTGAACAATTATCATTCTCTATCTTTCTTCGATGAAACTGTAGATATAACTTCATAAATGCCGGTTTCTCCAACGAACAACCGATTTCGAAAATCTCAGGTCGAACATATTCCGACCAATCCCAATTCATTATAGAATCACGTTTATCCATATCGTAACCGTGGTGTAACATTAATCTTATGACGAATTCCAACATGTCATAAGTTAATAGATTATTTGCGTAACCGCACATAATTACCGCTGCATGAAGAGCAGTCCGTCCTAATTTGTCAACAGTATCCCAACAACGCATATCCTCTACTTCTTGAAAAATTTAGTTCGAAAATAGCTTTGTGCAACTCGACGTCTTCGAAAAGGATATTTAAGAAATGCAATTTATTTTCGTTGAATATTTGTTTATAAAAGTATTTGGCTGCGTTCTTGTATATATAGATATTGCAAGCTTTCGTCATCCATTGAGCAACTAAAAATTCCACAAAACTACGATGATAAAAAATCGGGTAATCATCTTCGTTGAAGCGGCTGATAATACCAAATTTGGTCATGTCACTTACTTCTTTATCGATTCTCCAATACAATTCCTGTTCAATCTTTTCCTTCCCAAACATCACCACTAACGCAAGCCGTTCGAATAACGATACAGTTCGATCTACTTCAGAATTGTATAGTACTCGATAAGTTCTCTGCAAACAACGTCTAATATTCATATTTATGACCTTTTCGTAGAGAGTGAACTTAGTAATATTCAAAAGTTGTTCACGATTTACAGAGATCATTTTTAAAAAATTCAAATATAAAGGATTTGCGGCTAACTCAGGCGAAATATTTCCTAACATATCCTCGCTTAATTGCCAATGTAAGCAACGTTCATTCTCTTCTAACGGTTCTATTCTGATTAATCGAACACCAAATTGGTTCATCAATACATCGCAGTTTTCAGTTCGAGTTGCAATAATTATCTTGGCACCAGAAGAAGCAATTAAATTTATAAAATCTAATACCTGGTTTTCGCAGGCCAGTCTTATTTCATCAAAGGAATCTAAAACCCAAACCAATCGTTTTCTTCTCAATAAACTGGATACAATTGTAATATATTTTTTAGGTACCCTCTTTCGAATCTTTTCGAATATTAAATCAATAGGACCAATTTTCTGATATTCGCATTTACGTAAATCAACTTGCAAATTTATTAAATCATAAAATATTATATAATCTTCTTTTGAATAGTTATTGCACAACCATCTAACTAAACTTGTTTTTCCTATGCCTGCATCGCCGGTTATGACTGCAATTTCCTCAGATTCATTTCTAATTTCATCAAAGAATTCATCTTCGGTATATTTACTACCATCATACGAAATATGCAAGCCCATATCCTTACAGTGTTGAAACCTTAACACATCCAATCTACCATCTTTTACATAAATGTCGAGTATTGGATACCCAAGCTGGGAAAGTCTACGCCAATAATATTGATGATTCTCCTTTTCATCAAACTTAACAAAATAACTTCTCTCTTCCGTTAAAACCGTCTCTTTTACAATATCCTCAGCGCAGCTAAATTGTACATTCCATCCAATAGAATCTATGTCTCCCGATAAGAAGCAAATTCTTGTATCTTCTGAACGGAGAAAAGATGTAGAAACTGTGGCTCTCCTTAATTGTCTGCGTATATACTGAAGCTCGTTGAGTTGCGTAGGTTGTCCAATAATCGGAATCGATTCATGATCGGTAGAGGTGAACAACGGATCGTCGTATTGATCCACGAAACGGTGATTTAACTTTTCCGGATCACCTTCATTTAATATTAATTTTCCCTTAACTCTTTGCAGGTGATAAATTGTGTAGTTTCGAGATGTATCTGGGTGCGTTCTGATTATGTTAACGCATTCAGTAATTTTATCGAAAGGACAAGTTATTGTAACGTTATGCCCTATTGCGTAGGGTTCAATAAGGTCCGAAAAATTCGTACACTCGTCGTCTTCTACGATGAATGCCAAATAATTGCTACCTTTGAAGTAATCCTCTTTCAGAAAGGATCTTCTCTTCCTCATTATTCCAAGTAAATCTGTGGAAGTAAATGTGGAGAGTAATTCGCTATCATCGCTTAATAAATCTTTAAGGGTGATTGGTGTGCGACCTTGCAATGAAATGATTGTATTCGTCAAAATTCCATTTAGTAATTCTAGATTAGCAATGCTATTTAAACAACTAAATATCCTCAATTTTGAATCGGAGATTTCTTCGTTTCGGTCCGTCCAATCGTCAATTATAACATAACTCCTCTTCAGATGTGCATATTTCTCGAAACCTTTTAACCTAGTGGGTGTCTTCAAAACAAGAGGCAATTCGCCATATTTCCACAATTCGATAATTAACCATTTCAAACTATTTGGGGTGTCAATCCAGTATCTAACTTTTTTGGTTCTAGAATATTCGACAAATTTTTGTATTATTTCGTCATCCAAATGAGTCTTTTTCGAAATATATTTTCCCCAATCGATATTAATATTTAATATACTGTTTATTTTTTGAACTAAGCAACTGTATGTGCAATACTCAATTGCAGAATCTTGCGCGTAATTCACCGTTGTAATATCATGTTCTATAATGATTTTATTCCAGATAGCAACAGGAGCACCATCAGCAAGATTTTCGATTAATATTAATGGTGGAATATCGTCAAAAACGCGAATTTTTTGCAATTCAAGCTCGAACACCTGTTTACTCAATCCTTCTCTGTAAAGCTCATCAATATTAAAGTAATCTTTAACATAGTTAATAATGTCTTTTGCGTTAGATATTTCACATGTCTTTTGTATTTGTTTATTGAGTTTATTGTGGTTCGGTTGCTCTAGAAATAAACAGCATCGATCAAAGAATTTCTGATATTCTGTATTTTGCAAATCTTCACAAACAAATTTCCAGTATTTACTACCAAATGGAAGTAAAATGTCTTGCATAGTGTTACTTTTCTGAATATATTGGTTTACTTTTAATTCGAATGTGCAGTCTTGACGAAGGAATACCGGCATTTGTATCCCTTTATCGCAGAAAATACCAAATCGTATGTTATCATTGGGAATACCTTTACGACACGTCAATTCTGGATTACCGAGAATCTCATTAAAACAGTCGATATAATCCGATAAGAAACGTTCAATCTTTTTACCTTTCAGATTATCGCTGACGTTGAGTTTCTTCGTATCTTTATACTTTACTTGAATTAGGAACAAGTACCAATCGTTCTGATCTTTAAACTTAATTCTGGCGACGATATCGTCAAACTTGCCGGCTGAGTTTTCACTGGAGTAGATGACGTAATTGGCGACTCGGTCGTTTTCGGAGAGTTGAACAGCCAATAGAGTTGTGATCCCATACTGGTACAACATACCAATTTCCGATCGAGAGCCCTTAGTTCTTCGCATTGTTGAATCGTTTTCTGGAAAAAAAGTACAATTGTAATAGCTCCATTTAAAAATATTCGAAAACAAAACCTACTATGGAAGCTTATTTGGTACTAATTCTTCCATAATTTCGCAATATGAGCAAAGGACGTTTCTTGTGTTGAAACATAATATGAGTTTTGTTTGGGATGTTCTAAGTGGGAAAATGTGGTATACATAGTCCATTTTTTAAAGATGCCTTAACATAGGAAGAGCACGGTAAAAGTTTCATGCCGTGTTAAAGATTTTTCCATTTTAGGTTTCTAATGAGCTATCACATTAGTAATTTATTTTTTATCGAAAATCATGTAGCAAAATGCATTCCAATTTTCTATCTTAAAAAAAAGGAAATATGTAAATTTCTACAATAAATATGTTTTATTTATTAATGTTTATTATATGTGTACAGTAGAGTATCGATTAACCGTCACTCTTGGGACTGTTGGGGTGACGGATGAAAGAATAGACGGTTAACAGAATTAGGTCTCCGGATCATCGAGGAGCATTGGTGATCGATAAAAATAAAATGCTCTGCACTATTTATAACACAGATTGGTTTGGGGACAATTTAGTAAAGCTTTTAAATTTTCTATTTAATATTGAAATGCTCTGATCGATTGGTTATAAGCAGCGCAGTTGTTCTTTAAAATCAAATTGGGGTATAGGACTTATAAACATATCTACTGCACTGAATTGCAGAGTTAATTTTTGAATTTTTTTCTCAGAGACCTGACGGTTAATAGAAACTTACGGTAAGAAGGGTGACGGTTAATTGAGACTCTACTGTATATATTTCAAGAATTTTAATATTTTTAAAATTTCCTGTTCGACTGTAAAAGTTATTTAAATGAATTCATTCTTGATTTAGTGATTGTTTTAAATATGACTCTCCAAATTACAGTTCGCTTCTATAACCACTTATTCCGTTTCGAAATTGTAAAATTCCATTCAAAGACATTTGTTATAAATGGATAACATTCACGTGAACTGATACTGAGTAAGAAACCGCAGAGAGTTACCACAAAATCACAACCATATGATTAAATCGATGAATTATAATATTTGACTTAAATTATATTAACCAAACAAAATGAAATATGATAATTAACAAAATTATCTTCAATTAAATATATATAGTATCTTTATAATATATTTTCTGCTTGCAGACAGCAATAGCTAGACTTTTCAAAACTATTTAAATTTTATGCAGATAGTTATTTTACATTATCATTACTTTTGTGCCTCGTAGACGTTTGTAAACGCAAAATTTGGAACAAGTTAACACCCTTAAAAAAGAATATAGATCAAATACTATAGTGGGAACAGGAAAGTAACAATCGCAATAGTTTATTGTGTCTGTCTTAGACCATCGAGATAAGTTTTCCAAATTGGCTTGGTAATCCACTGAATCCAGAAGACTGGGGTTGCGAAATAATTAATGATAGTTTGGAGCCAATTAAAACTTTACTCCCACCTGCTCCAGAAAAACTTCTCAACATCATTTTCTGCAATTGCCTGAAAGGCTGTAATAAAAAACTGTGGGTGTAAAAAAGTAGGATTGTTTTGTTCACCGGTGTGTACTAACTGTTCAGGCCAATCTTGCTCTAATGTATCAAATACAGCAGATGAACATTCTTATGATATTGATGAAGAGACTCGTGAGTCTCTTCTCTTAGAAGAATCTATAGAATTACAGGAAGACGAAGAAGGTGGTGTGGAAATGTGCACATATTATGAATATTATGTTTATTTGTATTATAAAAATTATAAAAACTATATGAAATAATAATAAATATTATAATTTAATGATTAAAATTATAAATACTTTCATATTTTACTCATGCGAAACAGTCGATGTAGCATTACAAGCCGCATAAGAGCAACTATGAGTATTTTCGATGTTTGAAATTGCGATATCACTGAAGTGATGATTCGTAGAAAAAAAGCATACAGACAATTTTTGTAGAGAATTTAATAATCTCCAACTTTTGTGTAAGCTATTTTTAATATAACACTCGCTGTTTGCGAGAAAAAGGCAAAATTTTCGACCTTTGACCTTGAATAACTTTTTTAGCAGATTACAATGCAAATACATTTTTTTATATATCCTACATTTTTTTTACAAAGATAGGAAAAGGGATGTATACCGTGTGTCTAAGATAAGAATGAACAGCATGGGAATTTCGGAAACGGTAAGAGATACGGGGTTGATTAAATTAGGGAAAAGTAGCGCATTTACGTGACTAATAATAGAGAGTTATTGCAAACTACTTTAAGGAATCCTTTATTAAAAGAATCCTTTATTTCGACAAGTGCGCTTGCGCATTAATTTTTTTCCTGACTTTATTTTTGATCGAATTTCTAAACACATTGCACATTTCCATTGCCACTTTTTCCGCTCTATCCAACGGTGTCCAAATTTTTGTAATCCGACGTTTCGTTTCTGAGTAATCACCATCAACTTATTTTTTTTTAAATATGGACTAAAATTGTTTTAGACATTTTTTCAATGCTACTAACGTCGTCTATACAACCTCCGATAATTTTTAACTTTTATTTACTTTTTTTTTAATTTTTTTTAATTATTTGTTTTATTTTAATAGAAAAGACATTTATGTTGATAACTATGTATTCAAACAAAAAAAAGAACAAAATAAAAATAAAAAAAATAAATAAAATTTAAAAATTATTATATATACATAAAATTTCAAAACTAACGAAAGAAATTGTCGAGGTCATATAATATTCCTTCGCCTGTAACTGTTAGTGTACGTACTCACTTTTTTGTAAAAAAAAGCAAAAAAGATAGCAATACATGTTTTACAATGTTTTTCACAAGGGACGAAAAAACCAACATTTTCTTGTTTTGTGAAATTTAGATGTTAGTCATTTCGTCTTGTGTTTGCTTAGTAGGTGTGTTAAAATTATTGTGTTTTTATCATGGAACGGCAACATTTAACGTTGGATGAGATGAATAGAGCGGTGGGTCTCCTTCAAGCTGGTGTGCAACAAACCCAAGTAGCCGAACAGTTGGGAGTCTCTCAAAGCGTCGTAAGTCGTTTATGGCGACGGTTTAGAGACACTGAGAGTCCAGCCGAGCAAAATCCAGGCCGTCGTCGCTCTACAACCGCCGCTCAAGATCGATATTTAATTTTAACTGCCAGAAGACAACCGACAATCACAGCACCCGAACTGGTTAATGAATTACAGCGTGCACATAATGTGACAATTGGCAGTAGTACGGTAAGAAATCGTCTCCATGAAGCCAATCTTCGTAGTCGGCAACCATTGAGATGTCCACCTCTATCTAGAGGCAATCACGCTGCACGACTATCATGGTGTCAAGATTTTCTGGATTGGGGTCACAATGAGTGGGTTACAATTTTATTCAGCGATGAGTCTAGATTACGGACGAGAGTACGGAGACAGCCTGGAAATGTGCAACGCTTGAGACATGTGCAGGAAGTGTACTCATGCCGAGGTGGCACATTAATGGTATGGGGCGGAATTATTATTGACGGAAGAACTGAGCCTATTTTCCCACGCGGCTTCCTCACCAGTCAGCAGTATTTGGATAATATTCTCCAACCTGTCGTTCGTCCATTTGCTGCTGCTGTTGGAGATAACTTTCACTTAATGCATGATAATGCTCGACCACATGCTGCCCGTATTGTAGTAAACTGGTTGGATAACGAGGGTATTGATGTATTGCCATGGTCAGCACAGTCACCGGACTTGAATCCCATCGAGCACGTATGGGACATGCTGCAACGACGAATTACTCCACATATGGGCAACATCCATAATGAGTTTCAATTCCGAGAGCTTCTGAGAGTACAATGGGCACAAATACCTCAAGCTGACATTAACAATGTAATTTTGAGCATGAATGCTAGATGTCGTGCTGTGATAAACCAACGTGGTGGCCATACCTTATTTTAAGCATATTTTTCGTGTTTTTGGCATTTTTTGGGACCTTTGAAAAAACAGTTAAAAAAAAAGTTTGTGCCAGTTTTATGTTATTTTTTTCAAAAAGTCTGTGTTTTTGACAAATTAAACAACAATATAAACTATAAATTTTGTATTATTTTTCATTACAGGTACAAACACGTCTTTTTATAAAAATATCCCTAGACTTTTGCGTTGTGTGTATATATATATTATTGAATTACATGTCAAATGCTTAAAATAAAATTGTTCATATTCTACATACATTTAACTCATATTATGATAAGCTAAAATTTACATTTGAAAAAGAAAGTCAAAATTGCAAGACAACACATAATAACACTGATATAAAAGCAAAGTGGTACATTAGAGGTACTAGTAGACATTTGAATTAATCTTCAAATACTTAAGGGTAATTTAGAAAAGCGTAATTAGCACAGTCTGATTTTAGAACACAATAGTTACCTAAAAGTTTTATAACACGGATATAAAATCAAATCGCAATATATAACATAACTTGTGAGAAAATAAAACACCATGCAGTTTAAAAATTAAACACTTATCTAACATTTAATAAACCTTTAATAAAGATAATCAAAGTCTATAAATTAGACTGTAAAGTGTTTTTTCCTAGTCCTTAAATAAAATTGTTAAGCTGGACAAAAAAATACATTCATTTACACATAATTCAAATCATCTTTATATTTATATTATAAATTGATTTTGGATTTACCTATTCCTGTTTTATAGACTTACAAGAGGATATTTGGGATTAAAAAAATAAGTACTTATAAATCATAATATATTAGTATTATTTTTTAGTAAAAAATTATAATTTCATTTTCGATTAGCTTTGGGCACAAATGGATTAATGTAAGGATAGTGTCTTTCTGAAGCATATACACTGTTAGTGCAGTAAACCATCACATTTTAATAATTGATTTAGAATTTAAAAACTAACTATAAATGTAAATCAACTTACCATAAATTGAATTTGCACCTTATATTTTATACAAACAATTTTAAAATTATCACATCACACACGTATAAATATTAACAAAACAATCTTAATTACTTGCTTACAGAAATATGTGTGTATGCAAAAAATTCAATTTTAATATATTATTGGTGCATATAAAATTATGTACATCACCGTTTAAATTGTAATAATATTTTAATAATAACGTGCTACACCGGCAACGTAAGCCACATACTATTATATAGAAATTTTACTAAGAATGACCGCAAGTTTTTCTTGTTGACTGTATCACGCTGCCATTAGTGGGTTTTTACGTTGCAACTCTGGCGATGGGTGACCATGGAAAAATGAATCGAGTTCTGATGTATTTTGTATGTAATTGATGAACCTTCTTAGTATCTGTTGGCTCATTTAAATCCGTAAAAATAACATAATAAAGTTTGATTTTTATGACGACGATATATTGTTATAAAAATCAAACTTTTTAATATTTTTAAAATGCAATAAGATCGTATCCGAATTTGCATTATTCGTTTCAATTACAGCTTCTAAAGGTAAACGAACGATGTTTACATTTTCATTTTCTGTAGCAACAAAGAGAGACGTATAACCGTGTTTGTTTTGCGTGTTGGTATCTGTTCCCATGTATCTGTTTAGATTCAAAAAGAACGGACAGATGGAGCGGGCCTCGAATTTCCATATCTACACCGCTTTACAATTAATAAAAGCTTAACATTGTTCTTATTCTTGTGTTTAGGCAAATCATATTCTAATTCAGCGTTTCTCAATCTTTTTGATAAGTGGAACCCTTTTTAGTAGTCACTTTTATTGTGGAGCCCCTGATTTGTTTCAATAGTATGCTCTTAATGTAGGTAACATTCTGTAAATATAGTACCTATATGCAACAAAAATGACAATTATTTCAAAAAATATTTATTTTCTTCAAGAAGTAATTCAAAATTAACACAAAAGTTCTTAAAACAACTTAAATTTACATTTACAGGACTTTTAAATTTTAATTTTAATGGGATGAGTGATATTGCTTTTTATTATCACAAATATACTTAATATTAGGCTTAATTGATGAAAGTTGAATTCTTATGTCAGGTTCGACATTAAGTCTGTTCCGGTATTTAGTTTTTGTCGACAAATAAGCTGAGAACCTCGTTTCGCACATACCGGTTGATTTCAGATATAGGATAAATAACGGCGCGAAGGGGCAAGGGGTACGAAGAAGTTGGATCGCGTATGAGTCTTCTTCTTCGTACCCCTTGCCCCTTCGCGCCGTTATTTATCCTATATTTGAAATCAACCGGTGTATGTGGTTACAAATGGTAAAAGCACCAACACGGCCTTTTGCGACAATTGAGGATATTTATCTTTTATACTGCACCAGAATTCCGTTAATGGCATTAATTTAAATTTATTTTGCAATGATGAATCAGATGTCATTTCAATAAAACTTTCGTATTGTTCCGTTGACATGGTTGAAGGTCGTGCAGTGAAAATACATGGGTTTTATTCCACTATTCATTTTGATACTTAATCTGCTGTTCATTTGCAAAATATTTATTAAAAGCTTCACTCAATCCTTTCAGATGTTGAATAATTTCTTCAATAAATGTCTCTACCATTTCAACCCCTTCTTCTTATAAAAAGCCTTTTATTGTTGGAAAACAATCAAACTGGATGGAGCTCATACAAATTGTCCAAAATTCTATTTTTTTCTTGAAAGCAAGAATTTTTTCGTGGGCAATAAATACATTTACTTGTTTGCCCTGAAGGATTAAATTAAGTTCATTTATCTTTGTAAAAATGTCGCTTACATAGGCAATTTTAAGTAACCAATTTCTATCAAATAATTGACCTTTCAATTCAAAATTGTGTTCTTAAAAAAAGCACGCACCTCGTTCCTTAACTCAAGAAAACGGGTTAGTATCTTTCCTCGAGATAACCATCTGACTATATCTATGTAAAAGAAGAGATGTATGTAGACTTCCAATCTCCTCACAGAATATTTTGAATAAACGATTATTTAGCGGTCGAGATTTTATGAAGTTAATGATTTTGATGACCTCATCAAGAGCATTCTTATAACCGAGGGAATTTAGTTGTGACGTTAAATTTTTATTAATTTTTTATATTACTTCCTTGAATGTTATAAAAAAAGCACATAACTTTCGCGGAACCCCTGAGTGATCTCCACGGAACCCCAGGGTTCCGCGGAACACAGTTTAAGAAACGCTGTTCTAATTAATATATGCCACATTTTTTGGTCTTAATAGGAAACAATGCATAATACTGTATTGTAAAGACGCATACAAGAATATACCTCTTGCGTGTACAGCGACACATATTTCTATCAACTGTTGTATCATCGATATACTACTGTAAATACGCATTGAAAGTAATTGCTCTCCAAATAGAGTCTTTAGTCCGCAAGGGAAAGTACAAAATACGTTATTTTCTAAATTTTGTAACCACATCAAATCTGCAATGATGTCAATAAAATTTAGTTTTAAGAGTGCTTAAAAAAGAACACAAATCGAATCATATAATAGGAGTTAATCCTAATAAAAATTACGATTACATTGGTAATTGGTATAACTGCTGGGACGTCCCCGGAAAAGTCACATAATACTCTTTTTAATACCCGAGAAATCCTCTTCAGTTATAATCCGACCGAAATCAGGAGAGATTTGAAGAAGAGAACTGTTTTTCGTCTTAATCTAAGTTACCGATTTCCTGTTTAAATCCGGGGGATTACATAGATATGAATAACGACTAGAGTCTCTACTTCCTTCTGTTGATTTTGGAACATTCTTCATTTTTCCTAGTCTTGGTGAGACAGATCCTCAAAATTCTGATTATATTAATATCACAAAAAATAATGTAGGATGATTATAAAAAAAAGGATAAAGTTGGACTGTAGCTACATAGACTGTTACTTCCTTGAAACCTCAAATTTCTCATACTTACACTATTTACATGAAAATATCCACAAGAATGAAAATAAGTGATCTTCAACTTTTTTTGCTGACAGCCACTTGTTGTATAAGTTTCAAATACGTGAATCGAATTCAGTGTCTGGATTGAACTATTCAATACCCTTGAAGCCACATATGACAAACCTTGTTCTTAACAACATAGAAACTGTCATTTTATAGAGCATGGCAATACAGCAAAAATATCAGATTTATTATTGTATATTAAAACCAAATAGAAAATTTGAACGGCTTATTTCTTACACAGTGTGTAAAAAAAGTCAGGAATAAAACATGGAACAAAAACGAATCAATTGTGTGAAAAACGCTCAGACATGTCGATTTTTGTTTTTTGAGTGTATTCTTTCTAGTATATTTTCAATGTTTTATAGTCAATTATTATCAATGGATGACGTCATCGAATATTTTTTTAAATAGCAATCCCAATTTTTTTGAGCAAAGATCGATAGTATTTTTTTTTTCTGAATATACTGGTACCCCATGCATGGGGTCTGTATCTTAACTAGCTAGAGCTGGGACCAACTCAAAACAAAGAAAATTCAGATACTCATCAGCGTTCATCAGAGTTTCATTCAAAAAATATGGCCCTAATATTCTATTCCCTACTAAGCCTGCCCACACATTAACCTTTTTTTTTATACTCAGTATGCACTTCTTCAAACCAATGCGAATTTTGTGTAGACCAATACCGGGAATTGTGTCTCTTCACTGCACCATTTAAGAAAAATGTAGATTTATCGGAAAATATTATGTTCTGCGCACAAAATTGATTTTTATTGCACAGATTTTGCATTGTTTCACAAAACTGCATTCTCCGGTCAAAATCATCTTCATTCAGTTCATATAAAAGATGTGCTTTAAATGGATGAAACTTTTCGCGCTTCAACTGTCTCCATACTGTCATAAGATTAACATTACTGTTTTGAACTATGTATCTTCCTGGTGGAAATCTTAGGATTCTCTTCAATGGAAAGTAAAACGTTTAACGGATTTTCCATATTTGACATCGGTCGACCAGATCGCATTGAAACTCTCACGTTACCAGTTCGGGCGAACTTTTTTATAATGTTTGAGGCATTTTGTTGAAGGATTAAATAAAAACAAAAACAATTATCATGGCCAACTTATGTGAATGTATCCACCCTAATTAAAAGTACTTTGTCCATTACTTAAGACACTACCAAGCAACAGACGGTGCCTAATTAAAATTTTTATTGTGATTACTGTTGCCTTCTGTGCAATAACGTTAGAAATTTAGAAAGATAAGAAGCATTTTTAATGTTTTAATTCTAGACAATGGGACTATGGGATACCAGTATCTATATTCAGAAAAGAAAATACTATCGATCTTTCTTTAAAAAAAATGGGATTGCTATTTAAAAAAATATTCGAAGACATCATCCATTGAAATCAATTGACTACAAAACATTGAAAATATACTAAAAACAATACATTCAAGAAACAAAAATCAACGAGCGTTTTTCACACAACTGATTCGATTTTGTTCCATGTTCAATATTCCTGACTTTTGTTACACACTGTATATGCCACAAAATGCCAATAAAGTAAGGATACCAAGGTTTCATTGGTATACACGCATATTCATTGAGTACCATAATATCTAAGTTTAAATTTTACTTTCACTAACCATTAGATTAATCATTTCATTGGTAATGAACAAACGAAATAAATCGACAGGATTTTTTGCGGTATAATCCAGACATATTTCGGACTTAACTGCTACATTTTGTGCAACGAAATTGGAATTTTTTGTATTTGCTCGAGTTCTTGAACCCAGCAAAATTTATTACGTCTATTATTATAACCACTTTTATTATTTGGAAGTAAATAAACTTGCATGTTGCACAAGGAATCATTATTTTTTGCACTATTGTAGCAGTTAATGTTCTAAAACAATTCAAAGTTGATGACCGACAAATCCGAAATAGTACATGACTCTGACATCTAAGGACCATTATTTTTTTAAACCAAAACAATTCTTCACGTGCATCAGGATATATTCTACAAATGTGCATGTATTTAGTGCACAGGTACTTACACTTGACTGTTTTATTTCAATATATCTACCGGAAACAAGGTAATAAATTAACCTTGTGCAGCACGTGATTGGGATTGTGGAATTTGGCGAAATGTAACCACAAATTAAAGATAGCTCTAAATACATTTTCAAAATTTCCATTCGGTGATATGATAACGTTTATTGTTATAAAATTACTGTTGTCGTAAATAATCTATGTTCAATTAATATTTATATAAATAGATACAGATTATTATATCAACTAGTTTATGAGTCACATCTTTCAAAGTCAATGTGACCAATGTGACTCAACACCATAGAATCTACAAAATCACTCACGAAATTAAGCTTATCTAAATGGCAGATAAATTTATTACTTTGACGCAGAGGATTCCTTAATAGATTTACAATATTCTCGGTACATATTGTGCACCAATATACAATACTGCCATAAAACGCACGATTAAAACTATTTTTTTTAATAATATTGACTAATTTGACGATTTGACTTTGACGATAATAAAAATAAAAATTATTTTAGACTTTCTGTTTTTTTTTTTATCTTGGTTTAGTTTTTTTTTTATAACACTATTTCATTATACATTCATAGGAAGTTAAGGGATTCGGCCCTGGCAAAACTGCCTTCACACGAGCACCAGGCTTGCCTGACAAGTAGAAATTAACCTTAGGCAACAAGGACAGGGACAGGGGTAATGGGGTAAATAGCTACTTCTGGCTGAATAGAAACCAAAACAACGTGGAACTAAACTGCTTTAAACTTATACTCAAATGGTCAACAGATCTCAGTTACATTTCTTTAACGGACCAAAGGATTTTTATGTTCGCAATGTTGATTGTACTATTTAGTATAGAAATGGAGTATATGCATAGGTATGTGTTTGGTTTAGACTGTCGTTGTCTTACTTGCTTTTCCAGTAAATGCCTAATGTAATATCTAACCTCACTGATATCTAATGGACGTCAAGATGATTAAAAAAAATCCAAATATTAGAAGTGAAACGATAACCCACCTTGTAAGCACGTTGCCTATACTTTTTTAAAACATCACAGACCAATTGGTAACAAGAGTCTGCGAGAACATTAAGCGCTCAAGAGCGATTGTTTCTCCCAGCACTATAGATGGTGATTTTGACAATTTGGCAATGGAATTAGGAAATTTACCACCATGAAACATAATAAATTGTAATCAAACTAACCGTAGCGATGATTTGGGTGGAACAAAATTGAAATAAGGCTATCGCGATTGCGAACGGAAAATCAACTGTTTCTATTATATGCGCTGTATCAGCTGATGAGAAATTGTTACCACTATACCTGGTGTACAACAATTTCTATACATTTTGGACAGTTGGAGACCCATATGTTAGATGTAATAAAAGATAATGTGATTGGTTTGATGCGGTATCTTACTCAGATTGAGTGCTGAACATAATAATACCACCTCTAAAAGATGTACCAAGAATTGATTGACAACAATCTCAGATTCTCATCTACGAAGAAAATAATATTTTATTGATCATCCTTTCTACTAACTTGACTCATTTGATCCAACCTCTTGACGTGGCGTTTTGCCGACTTCTTAAAAGAGCCAGAAGGCACATCTTTGAAAAACGGAAAATGGGGGTTGGTTCCAATCATCGTACTATTCCAAGAGATGGATTTTCTTATTTGCTAAATGACCGGTAAAAAGCTATTGAGTCTAATGCTGCAAAAAACATACAATATGGCTTTAATAAATGTAGAATCTTTACACTAAATGGAAATAAAGCTTTGGAACATCTACTGGAGCAAAATATTAAAGATGATGATGAGATAAATGATGAGAACATTGAAGATGGTTTCAATAACTTTTTTGTAAACCATGCAGACCTTGAAAGCTTGTATGACAAATAATTATGCGATAAAAAAAATCAAGCGGAAAATAATGATTCTGCAGGTCACATGGCAAATAAGCAAATAATGGAAAAAGCTCAACAATATCATTCAAGATTTAACCGATAAGCCAGCTACAAATAATTATTCATTGAGGGTAAATTGTTTCGTTATGTTTCTCTTATTTCACTTGAATTAATGCAAAAACGAATATGAATAAAAGTATTTTTTTATTAGACAAATCACTAATATTACAGAAAAATGAGATTGAAGTTACTTTCCTGGGAAGACGTTCCACTAAGCAGTTTTCAGGATATATCTATGAATGTTCAGAAGTTTCCGATATTATTTATTCTTTATTATTCTTGACAAGGGTTTCTAAATAACGTTTATGTAAAATTAAGCTTTATATTATATGAATCTATTATCATCAAGCGAGATGGTTGTAGTGTTATGCTAAACTTCGTGGGATTGCATATTTTCATTATCAAAATTAGATTTAGATTTAAGTAAGGGTGATTTGCGCTGTGACCTATTGATCTATTGTGTCCCCTTGCATGAGCTGTAAGCTGCTGGGGTATACCCGCTCTCAAAGCTCCCCATCCAGTTTAAGAGCTTTCATAAATTGCATTAGCTGTGATTGTTTCAGAGAAGGTATTTCTTCTTTGTCTATGACGTCTTTGCCGAGATAGTTAACTCGGGTTCCTATGATGGCGGTGGAGTAACATGTCAAGTGTTCCGGATTCTCATCTTCAACCCCATAGAACCTGCAGTCGCTATTCTGCCTTAAACCTATCCTTGCCATGTGTTCACCAAGGTGAAAATGCCCTGTAAGAAAACCTGTGAGGATGCGCTTAGTTCTAGCAAAGTTTTTGCTCTGTATTTGTTGTAGTTTCCACAAGGAAGATCTTGGAGTGTATCAGACCAGGAAGATTCTCCCAGAGGGATGCTCTGAGCCTCTCTTCCCTGTCTTTAAGTTCCTATTTGTAGGCGCTCATCTTTATACCACAGAACGGTTCTGGTCCCACAAATAGAGTTGTGACGGCCTTCCCTGCTAATAAATTAGCTTCTTCGTTGTCTCTGATTCCAGTATGTCCTGAACTCAGCGCCGTTATGGCTACTTGACTATCGGAGAACATTATCAAAATACTTTAATTCCTATTTAAAAAATGCTATATTTTAAACATCAAAGGAGAGCGTGCGCTGAGTCTGTTACTATCCTTTTTAAGTTACATCGCCATCAAGTCAAGAAATTTCACTCTTTTCTACAATAATTTTACGATTGAAAACCAAAACAAACCTAAAGTAAACTATAAAATGGAAATCTTCCATTTCTGTTAGTCAAATTACACTGTTAAATACTTTTCCATTCTCTACTATAGATAAATAAACAATAACAACATTTTCTCAAAATATTAAATTTAGAAATAAAAAAAATGCTAGTTGAGTATTATGTGGTTCCTGGAATGTAACTTAGAATAATGAATCATCGCATATATCTATAAAATTTATCTCGTAATCAATAGCTAGTATTAATACCCACTATCTCTCTTTTCTGATGAGACCTTACGAATATCGCTATATTAAAAAATGATATCGCGTTTTTTCCTCTTCACTTATCAAGTACTTATACACCAAACTCTTATCTCATAATTAGTTTTACTATAAACGCTACACCGTTCACAATTATTTTTATTTCGCGTAGAGTATTCATTATTTGAGTGTGTTACATAAATTATTTTAAAAAAATGGGGTGCTTTAGTGGTATAGGTAGATTCCTTTTGTTCGCATTAAACATATCAACTTTCGTAAGTTTTAAACTTAGCTTTAAGACCAAAACTGATTTATATTTTTTAAATAGTTGATTGGTTTAGCCTTCCTAATCGTCGGAATTGTATACCAAGTTGGAATTGCAGAATTAACCGATCATTTGAATGAATTCTCGTCGGTATTCGAAGTTGTACCAATTCTACTAATTGTCGTTGGTTGTGTCGTTTTTCTTATATCCTTCTTTGGATGCTGTGGTGCCTGGAGACGAAATTCTTGTATGCTGCTGACGGTAAGTTGCGAGAAATATATTATTTGGTTTAAAAGATAAATACATTAGTCACTAACATTCGCTACATTGTTTCCAATTTTGTTTATGCATTATTTATTATCTTCCTTATCTTAGATAACTAATCCTGTAATTAATTATTAAGCAACAGTCAAATAAAATTGAATTGACAAAAACTCTTACTTGTTATCGTGAAAGCATACATAATTTAGATGTGTATCCTGTTAAATTTGCGTCGCTTAATTAGATAAGTATTTGTCCTCGATGTACTTTTCATTCATTTCTTCATTTAGCTTTATTCATGTTCTACAATAAATATTCATGATTAATTAGGACAAATATGAAGAAATTCATGAAATAGAGCCACTTAAAGTATTATTGAAAATTTATTTTAATGATATGAGATTATAGGATATAAGAGCCTGCATTTTTAAATAAGTCTGATTTATCAAACTAAGTAACTTAAATGGATAAGTGATCTACTTGCAAAATGTTTCACAATAAGGGATTTCAGCAAACCTGTTAAACTATCTATCGAAACATATGAAAACGTCGAGAAATGCCATAATATAAAAAAATTTCACTATAGGCAAGCCATTTTTTCTTGGTTTGGCAGCACGTGATAATACACCATCTTATAGAAAAATTATGTTTTGTTATATGACATGCAGCCCCAAACCATAATTCCTTGCGGAAATTTAACTTTGCGGTTCAAACAGTATTTATGAAACGCTTGTGATTGGCTTCTAATTACACGTTTCCTGATATCAAATTTTGAGTCGTCACTAACTATGATATCTCCAGTCCGTCAGGCTCTTTTTATTTAGCCCAAGCAATACATTTCAAATCAGCTGCAATTTGAGATATCGACTTGCTTTCTGTTTGTTTTTTAATAATTAATTCGCGAATTTTGATGTTGCTAGCCCTCGAGCCATTATTATTTTACGAAATGTCAAATCATAACAATTTAATTTGATTTTACTTTTCGGCGTCTACTCCCAAAATTATTTATCAAAAAATTTTGCCTGTCCGAACATATGTATAGTAATTAGGGCTCACCTGATGCACTTAGTAGTATGTTTAACATTATTGGATGAGGAGTTTTAAACAAAAGAGGTTGGGAGAACAAATTTTCAGTTAGCAGCACTAAGGGCGTTTTCGGAAACTCAACCTGAGCGACCAGGGTTAGTTACCTTTTACGTTTAAATGTTCGGAAACTTCACCTTATCAAGTTACTCTTGTTCGTAAATTAACTTTTTCTTCTAAAGGCTGTTGTGGTTTGACAACCTGGTTACTGTCGGTTGCAACCCTATTATAAAGTAGAGTAAACAATGAAGTAATAAACATCTGTCATTAACTGTCAATGTCAATTAGTTCGTGCACCTGTTATACTGATCAGCTAACTTGGGAAAATGGATGGTAAACATTTTATTTGACAACAAATTACATCTGTAAATGCATACTACTCTATTCCATAGTTGTCATTGTTTGTCATTCTAATAAAAAACATGTTCGTTAACTATTTTATTACTCGATATTTTGCTTTAAAACCTATTAAACTAGTCACGTAAATTATGAAACCCGATTGAACAAAAACCCGATTATCTTCACTGATAATCAAGCTGTGATAAAAGCGCTTGCTAACAAAGATCACATCAAAGTTTGACTGAATAGTAAATGAACAGAACGTTAGTCTTAACCTTGAACTAGTATAGTAACGAAGGTATTAAAGGAAATTAAAAAGCTGATGCCCTCAAAAAGGCGCATCTAGGCCCCTCATTGGACCTATAACCGTGGGAACCACCAATATGACTGCCTCAACCATGGTCCAATGGTCTGCAAATAAATCCCTCGAATGGTGGAAAACTCCCAGGACAACAGATGGCTAAATAATTCATCAAAAATAATTACTAATCACCGAGGACCTTCTGAACAAAGGGAGGAGAAATGTCAGGCTAGTTGTGGCAATTTAACAAGACTCAATATGTAACAAACATTATTTATGTAACCTTGGTCTGGCGGAAGACGCCATGTGTAGAATCTGTCAGACAGACGAAGAGACCTGCAGCATCCTGTTTTTTTATGCGAGAAACTAGACCAAATGAGGCTGTTATTTTCGACGAATTCATCCCAACGCTGTTTCTACTGAAGACCAACTAGGTAAAGCTGGAAAGCCTCATAAAAAAGGCTTCTAGCTAGTTGGTCTAGATCATATAAGCTACAATAGACCTAACTCGAAATAATCAATTAATGCAAACATACATCCCACAGTTATCTATCTATAATCACGTGATTTACGAAATCTGATTGACAACCAATTGTATTTTCCGAAAAGCCCTAAGTTTTGCTACTAGGTAGTTAGTTTGACTGAATAGAAAACAAATGTTAGTTTTAACGTAACATAATACTTGAGGTCAAATATTTAAACATATTGTTTATACAGTTTTTAATATTCCGACAAAAAATTGTCTCAAAGCAGGGATTTTGGTGCAACCAACCTTTTTCACTTGAAACTGCTCGCATGGTATATCATTGCCATAACCTCACCACTGATTATAATTTCTATGTTGTTCTATAAAAGGCATAGTACTACTACTATTACTTAAGTATTTTAAATTTTATGCCAATATGAAAATGTGTACCTGGTGTTATTTTAACGTGATTTACAGTCAAATAGCACACAATTGACTTACTTTTGATTAAAGTACTATCTTAAAATACCCGCGAAATTGAAAACTTGTATAGTGTGATAGATGGTATTGAATGTAGACGTATATTTTACTGCTTTTGTATTTGCAACATTGAAATAATGAACTAATAATATTTGTCACTTCGAATCGTTGATTAAATTTTTCTAAATAATTAGTTTGAGATTACGCAGTTAGTTATTTCTCCCATAAATTCAGAAAATTCTAATTTATTAATTTCTAATTCAACATTGTTCAATAGTTCATCAATGAATGTCGACGTGAGTTACGTTTTGACATTTCTCCCTTAAAACTCACAATAATTCTAATTTATTAATTTCTAATTCAATGACATGTGTTCAATACATCAATAGTTCGTCATAGTGAAATGTCGACATGGTGACGTCACGTTTTAATATTTGACGTTATAAAAATTAATTTGAATATGTTTTCAATTTATTATTTTGCTAAAATATGAAGGAAGAGCTGCCGCTACGATGAACTAGGAACTCTATAGGTATTAGCTTTATCGCGGATTATACGTTTAACTTCATTTACAGGAAATTATTTGACATTTCTACGTTGTTACCTTTACTTGGTTTGATATATCTGATTATAATCGTAACGTTTTTATATTAATTTGAATATAAGTAATTTAATAAAACGCGATGAATATTCCTGGTCCCAATCATAATATCAATTTTATAATAATCTGGTACAGTGGAATTAAATCCTTTCAAAATTTATCAATCTTTTTATCAGCTTACTCAATTTAACAGTTAGGTATAGTTCAAAACATTTCACAAATGTTATCAATATAATACTGACACATTTCACAAATAGACACTAATAGATAAAAGTGACGGTAATTATAAATATGAAGTTATAATGTATGATCAAATAATATTTACAACTGAAATTACTTCGAGGACAACAATAATTCCTATTGATTTAATCATTGTGATAACGATACCACTTATTCAACCCATTAGCTTCTTTATCAATTTTTTTCTATGTATTTGTATTAAATGTATCGTATTTTTCAAAATGTCTAGTGTTTACTTCTATATAAGATAATGCTATCTTTCAGTTATATATTATATATTACTATTAGATTTGATACAAACGATTGTAAATATTTAAAATAGATAAGTGTTGATTAAAAAGTATCTAATTCTACCATTTTTGTTTCAGTATGCTGTTATATTGATTATAATACTGCTATTACAAATTGCTTTGGTCATTTACGCATTCGTTAAAGTAAATAATCCTGATGAATGGAGACTCGAGTTAGCTCAAGCACTAGGAAGGCTTTTTGAAACCGGAGGTGAACCTGTTGATTTCGTTCAGCAAACTGTAAGTAAATGATCCAAGTTTTTAAAAACTTATTTAACTACATCAAAGAATAGTGTCAATTTGTTCTATAAACTAAAATCTAATACTATATACTATAAGTTTCGAAATAGTAATCAGTTATTATTAATTAATAATAATTTTTTGGGGTGATTTTTGGTACTTAAAATATCGTTATTTGCGTTTATATTATGGTGTATGTCATATCATGGCTTTAACTTTTTCTTATATCTTTAGTTACAATGTTGCGGATTCATTATAACACCTACCGTTGCACCAGCTAGCTGTTGTTCTCCACAAATCCTTCCATGTGAAAATCCATTCGGGCAGGTCTGCGAACTTGCATTCTACAATTTTGTCAGCGACAGTATGAACATTATCGCTATTGTAGCTATCAGTTTAGCTGCGATTGAGGTATGTATTAAAAAAACGTTACTTTTACGTTTGTTTAGTGTATTAATTATCCTATTTTTTATTTTTCAGTTTCTTGGTGCCATCATAGCTATATGTGTTTCACGAAAACGGTAATAAGTTATTTTTGTTACGATTTAAATTATAAAATTAATTATAGTTGTAAGCCAAAGATATCGAAGAGTAAATAAATAGTTTTTATATAAATGCATTTTTTATTGGAAAATACAATATAAACATTTTTTTAGTGATCAATGGGTGTAAGATATTATTCAATGTGCCACAAGGAGATTTTTTTGAAAATATGTGGATGGCGATAATAAAACTATGGAAAAATTCATATTTAAATATTAATAAAGTGCGTTGATACTTTAGCCTTATGTTAATACCACTCTACTTAATCCTTTGAGTATATGATCAAAAAAATCTTCATATTACAAAATATGTATGTGTATGTATATATATTTCGGTAGTATTCAACTTTGTTTATATTTAAAAATAGCTTGTTACTATCGAATTTGTTTTTGAGTTTATTAATGTTATATTTCTTGATCTCATTTTATACATATTATAAACGCTTAACGGCAAACTCATGTAAACATATTTATAGAAATATTAAATTTATTTATTACATTGATTTGCTTTCTTAAATAAATTATTCTAAACTATTTCACTTATTTTATCATTTATTTCATTTATAGCTTTCTATTTAAAAAAAGTAGATATAACCCAATTCCTTGAACAGAATACACAACTGTGAGTAGTGTTGACTGAAAAAAATGACCCCTGAAAACACCCCTGAAACAACATAAAACAGAAACACACAAAATAAGAATTATTGCCGGTTTCTGTGCTTGGTATGAGGACTTGTAAACACCGTAAAGACGTCATCAGTCTGACATATACAATTTAATAGAAAATAAGTTTAAGGTAGGGTTTATGATGTTTGACTTGTCTAAAGCTTTTGATCTGGTTGACCATACTGTGCTACTGCGTAAATTATATGACAATGGTGTCCGTGGGACATGTTATGACTGGATAGCTTCATACTTGCATAAACGTAGCCAAACTGTAATTATCAAACAGAATGGTATTGCAGCATATTCACAACCAAACTGTTTTAATATTGGTGTACCGCAGGGGTCGGTTTTGAGGCCACTTCTGTTTTAGTTTACGTTAATGACCTGCAATACAGCTTTGAGAATTTGAAAGACATATGTCAATTCGCTGATGATACATCTGCTACGGTGCATGGAATGGATTATAGCGAACTATCAGTCGCTGGTCATGAATCCGCCTCACTGATTTCTGAGTGGACAGACTCAATTTCTTTGCAATTAAATAAATCCAAATCTAAGGTAATGGTTTTTGATCCACATAAACGGTCCGATCGTTCAGTTTTAATTCGTATTGATGGCGCTGCAATACCGGAATATGACTCTGGCAAGTTTCTCGGATTAACTTTGGACAAACATTTATCCTGGGAATGTCACATTGATATTATAAGTAAAGCTCTCAACTCTTTAGCATACGCCGTGCGAATGTTACGGCAGAATGTCGATGTTCCAGTACTAATCACCTTTTATCGGGCTTGTATTGAGTCTAGACTTCGATATGGCATAATTATGTGGGGACGTTCCAGTCATACGAAAAGGTTGTTCATTCTCCAGAAGAGTTATGCGCATTATTTTTCTTTAAAATCTCGAGATTCTTGTAAACAACACTTCATTGAGAATAAAATACTGACATTGCCGTCACTTTACATGTATGAATGTGTTATTTTTGCAAAACAAAATCAATCTCAATTTGTAAAAAACGCAGACTATAATAAGACGTAT